>RJWM01010426.1:0-63504 GCA_004363535.1 Dasyprocta punctata | reverse complement strand
CATCCAAAACTTCAGTGCTCTGGGTGCCCTACTTCCCAAAACAAAGCTGTAAACTAATCTGAAACTCAAAAGCAAATTAATTCCAGTAGCAAAGTTTAATGACACACTTTACTGTCAAAACTTTTACAAGCAGCCAAGGTGACATAAAAGGCAAACAGAAGTTTCCATCCATGTGAATCCACTCCAGCTGTTTCCTGCTATCCTTCACCTGAGCTGGACTTTGGTCCTCTGAACCTTTCAGCCAACACAAGAAGTATTCCTGCCCCTGGCCCGACCATTCCTTACAGGTGCTGACCTCTTCACTACTTGGTGCTGAACTCTGTGAAGCCAGAAGAATGATCTCTCTACCACCTTCAAACACACCCACCCAGCCTGACAAGAAGTGAAAAGTCTAATGACACCAAGGTGAGGATACAGAGCAGCCAACACCCCTGTACCCAGCTCATAAGTTGTAAACTGGCACAACGACCTGGAAAACAAGCTGGCATTGTCTAGTAAAGAGGAGGTGTCAATACAACAGAGCATAGTAATTCCACTCCCAAGCACACAACCAGCCTCTTCAGCTTAGTAAGAATCTATGGTGCCGCTCCACTGACTTCGAGCTGGAGACACAAGGGCGAATAAAACCTGGAGACCTGAAGCTTTCTGCAGTGATGAAAATACTGTTACCTGCACTGCCCAGGAAGGTAGACAGTAACCCTGTGTGGCTAATGAGAATGCAAACTGTGGCTAACAGAACCGCAGAACTCAAATTGTAATACTGATTAATTTTAATAAATTTTAATTGTAAGTGGCCATATACAGTTAGTGACTATCCAACCATACTATGCAGTGAGAAACTCATGCACAGGGGCAACAAGATATATGTGTCGGAATGTTTATCCCAGCATTATTAGAAACAGAAAAAAACAAACAAACAAACAAAAAAAGGCACACATGTCCACCAAAGTGAAAACTGCAGCATATGCATAAAACAGAATATGGTACAGCACACAAAAATTAACTCCACCTGCAAATATCAGTATTGTTAAATCATAAAAAGTTTTGAGTCAAGAATTCAGAGCATGATGTATTTTTACAAAGTTTAAACACAAATAAACATACTATTTGGAGACAAATATATTCATGAATGGTAGTAAAGTTGTGAAGCAAAGCAAAAAAAAGATCTCAAACACAAAAAGAAAGGTAATGATTACCAGAGGGTGAAAGAAGGGAGAAAATGGGGAAGGAAGATAAAGGGAGCTTTACCAGCAGGGCTGATACTCTGCTTCTGACCATTTATCATTATATCTTGCATACTCCGAATATTTTATACCTTCTAATACTTCACAAAAAAAAGATGGGTATACCTATAATCCCAGTACTCAGGAGACAGAGGCAGGATGATCACAAGTTCAAGGCTAGTATGGACAATTTAGCTAGACTGTCTCAAAGCAAAATAAAAAGGACTGGGGATATAGCCCAGTGGTAGAGTGGTAGAATGGTAGGCATAGCATATGTAAGTCCTGGGTTCAATCCCACTACCAAAAAAAAAAAAAAAAAAGAAAAGAAAAAAAAGTACTGTTTAATCAGCATCACTGCTTCTTTCGTTTCCACCAAGTTTCCCCCACGTGTAGACTGGAAGTTTCTCGGGAGAAGCCAGGTTTTACTCATCTTTGTGTCTCCTATTCTCAACAAAGCTCAGGAGCACAGGAAAAACTTGACAGATGCCTTGTGAATGAAGGGGACCTTCATCTGAGGAACCAGATTTCCACAATCTCGATTTTTAAAGTTTTATTTTCCACACTAGATAACAATCCCCTATACTGTAACAAAATATCGTAACTCTAAGGTGCACTCCCCTTAGTCTGTTTTAGCAGATATGGAAGCAGAATGTAAACCGTTACACAGTGAGAGTTCAGCAGCTCAGCCGCAGAACACCGCCAGCCAGTGCAAGTGCAACGCGCAGCGGTTGCAACACAGGCACGTCTACTGCCAGCATGTGAGAATTGATAGCACAGAATTCTAGCTGGCCGCGGCAGCTCCATGAATTAAGAACTGACTGTCTATTCATTTGTTTATTCACAGAGAACGGACTAGTGTTTGGCACATAATAGGGATTCAACAGTTTCTGAACAAAGAAAAAGTTGTATTCACTTACACTGTGAGCCTACTGTGTGTCTGAATGTGTGCTAAAAACTTTACATAGGTATCTAACCCTCCTTTTGTCAAGGACACAAAACAGCTGAAATTCTTATACACAGGTGATGAGAATGTAAATTGGCATGACCACTTTGGAACTCCCAGGATTAGCAAGATTAAGTCACTTGCCCAGGAACCTGTAAGTAAGTAGCTGAATGGAAACGTCTTAAATCAAACACAGGATGTGAATCTCCTCAACCAGACTCCGCAGTTCATGCTCTCAAACATGACACTATACTATCTCTCAAACAAAAGGAAGCCAAGTCAAAAAACCCACAAAATCTACACTCTCTCTCTGATTCTGAAAATAGTTTCAAGAAGTTGTACACAGTAAGGGCGCTCATAGCTAGCTGAACCCCTGGGGATGTTTACAGGAAACTAGAACCTTGGTCAGTCAGAGGAGAGTGGGGAATAAAGCAGTATCAACAGAGTTAACCACTCTTTCGCATGTTCACCATGACTTATGATAAAACAGTTCACTTACAAAGAAATACAGTTCCCTGCTACCAACAAGTATTATTCCTAAAACCAGTAAATGTCTAATGAGAACAGAGTTATGAAATTAAAGGGATCTACCTTACTTAAGCAGACTTTAACAGGCTACTCGATCCAACCGCTAGACAAGAGACTTACATTTTGAACCTCATTTTATTGGCAGTTGATGCCTCAAGTGGCCAAGTAACTTTGATTTTTTATTTTAGTTCATTACTACACATGTAGTACGTAACATTAACATCTCATATGGGAAGCTGGTACATGTACATGTACATCCAAGTAATTTTGGTCCTCTAAAAGGTAAAAAGCTGAAGCAGAGATTAGAAACTAGGTTCCACCCGCCTAGGATCACCTAGTTTGCCTCACTACCTCACAGTAGGAAAGCATTAAAATTTGTTAGTGTCCTTCTCTGAGCAACTGTATTGCCCAGAGTTCCTTACCTACATTATCTTCTTTAATCCTATTGAGTCTGTGACTTAGATATTCTCTCCAATTACAAAACGAAAAAACTGAGATTCAGAGAAATTTAACTCACCACTGATTACACACTTGACATGTAGAGTAGAAGCCAGAACTATTTCACTTCACCTTGGCGAGCTGCAAGTTAAAGAAATAAGTATTAGTAAAGAACTCTGCGAAGTGCTCTCACATTGTTAAAAGTAAAAAGGCAGGAGTAAACTTCTGAAAAATTACCTTTAATTATTCAAGGTCAAATATTCCCCAAATGCAGTATCTCAAGACTGGAATTTGATTAGGATAACCTCCATGCTGGGTGAGATACAGCATACCTATAATCCAAGCTATTCCAAAAGCTGAGGCAGGAGGATCGCAAGCGCAAAGACAGCACGTTAAACTCAGCAATACCATGTCTCAAAAGAAAATAAAAGGGCACTGCTCTGTGGTAGAACGCCTGCTAAACATGTATAAGGTCCTGGAATGAATCATTGGGTGGGGAGGGGTTGCTTCAAACTTACCTGGAAGATGTTAGTCACCAATAAACATGAACTAGAATCATAAACAGTACCTTGTAAAATTCTTGCCAGTTGAAAGAGTATAGTAAAACAGTATTATTTTAAAATCTCTCATTTAGGTTAGAAAACTTTTGGAAAATACTGTAATTTGACTGTGTCTGTTTTCTTTAATTTCCCATGTACACACAAATATTTCTGTGACAAGGGTTGCAGACTTTCGCCTCTCATTTCTCCTTACCACATCCTCTATCGTGCAAAACAAGATGAGAGCAAGGTGTCCTAAGTCTCTCAAGAGAAAAAGTCCTGCATAATTTTCAGATATCACCATCAAAACTTCATTTCTACCTTACGTAGAACTTGGCAGAATACTGCTTTTAATTCTGAAACTGACACAAAACTAAATGATGTCTCCAACAGAGGTGCTACTTTCCCTTGATAAAAAACTGTTTTTAATTGGATACGCAAATCTTGAGAAATTCAAATGTGTTCCACAGAATGAAAAGCTCCAATCACATCAACTGAAACATTTTTAAAACGCCTTCTTCTTTTGTCAAAAATAAAAGCCCAACTGCTTCACTAAACGCAGGTAGAATTGGGAGTCAGTGAAAAAAAATTTTTTTAATGCCGAAGAAGTTCTGCCAATGTTTCTAACCTTGATTCCTGCTTTATATCTTTTCCTAGCCTCAATGGGGGTCATCGAGGTAGAATACATAATTTATCTGTTTTGCTTTTCTGATTTATAATGCCACTCCTCCCTCAAGATAAATGAAATGCAAAAAGTGAGAGCTTCACAACAATTTGTCTAAAACGATTCTCTCTCTCTTTCTAGTAGCCCCATTTTAAAAGGCTGTTAATCCTCATTTTAGTTCACTTATCTTTCTTCCCAGTCTAGAGTTAAAAATCAACTCACTTCGTGTTATCAAACCATCAAACGAAAGGTTCTAAAAATAGCTTCCTATTTGTGGAAAAAGCCAGAAGGCACACAAAAATGGAAGAGAGCGCTCGAATCATCTTTCCCAAACCACTGCATGTGAGATGAAGCCCAGCAAAACCCTGGAAGGCTCAGCTATGAAATTTAATGTACTTCCACATTAGGTTGATTTGAAACCTGAAGTAAAACGTAATCATAAAACTATCAGAGACAGTGATGGAGCAAAAGCAAAGTTCAAGTACTCCCTTGAGCCCACGTTGCACTCGCGCGCGCGAGGGCGCACACACACACACACACACACACACGCACGGCATCAATGCACAGCTACATGACTGTCCCCAGGTTGGGCTGCTTCAGGTTACACACGCTCCCTCCTCGGTCGAGGTGTCCCGGATGGCCCCTGACAAAGGTCTCCGGGCCCCACCTGCGTGCACACCCGCGCCGCCCTGCCCCGGCTGCAGGCGGACTCCCAGGCTGCGCGGCCCCGCAGGCTGGCTGCCGTGAACGCCGCGGCCCCACGCGCGCTGTCATCGCGGCCGCCTTGCCCCGCGTCCCCCGTACTGACTCCTCACGGCTGCCCAGGCTCCGGGATAGCCGAGGCCTCGCCGGATCGCACTGCCCGTGGAAGCGTCCGCGCTCCCCACCGCAAGGAGGTCGCCCGAGCCCCGAATTTAAACTGGGGCAGGGAAGGCGGCGGGCGGGAGCCGCCTTTCGACTTTCTGCGTCGCAGTCCCCAGCGCGCTGCGGGCAGCCGAGGCTAGGTGGGAGCGCTCCCGTCTGGAAGCAGTGTCCGCCGCTCCCGGCGCGGGGCTCTGGGAGCCGGGGCGACCCCGGAGGACCCCAGGGGGCACTCCGCTGCCCACGCCCCGGCCCCGCTACCGGAGCCGCGAGGCGCCCAGCAGACGCCCCTCCGGGAACGCGGAGGCGCAGCTCCGCGGCCCCCTCCTCCCCGCGCCCCAGGCCCCCGCCCCGCGCACCTCGGCGGCCCCCGATCTGCAGCTCGGGATTTTGCCTGTCACCGCACCTCCAGCCAGGCTCGGGGTTTCTCCGTTTTCCTCGTCACAATAATAAGGAAGTTTCCCCGCAAGCCTGCTGGCGGAGGAATGCGCACAGAGAATGACTTCCCGGCCGGCCAATGGGTGCCCTTCTAGGGCGGACGCGTACCAATGGCGGCCGTGGGGGAGCGGGCCGGAGGCGGGACGACGCGGAACACTGGCGGGAGGCGAGGTCAGGCCCAGGCTGTTAGAAGGAGGCGCGGGCGGGCGGCCGGGGGTGACTGGCAGGACCCGCGGGGCAGCGTGGTGGCTGGAGTCCGACCGCGAGAAGCGGAGCAGCGTCCGTGCAGCCGTGCTGCTTGTCACTGGATGAGACGCAAGGAGAGTGGTGTCTGGTTGGTTCCTTTTAGGTTCTGGGTTCCGTTCTTATTTACGCCGAGGTAACCGAAAGCCTGGGGAGAGCGGGGCCGCGGGGGAGGCTGAAGGGTGACAGCTGGGGGCGAGCGCGGGGTCTCCGGAGGGCTGCTGGCCTTCGCGGGGACGGGAGGGAGGTCCGCGCCCCGCAGAGGAGCCGGGGATCCGAGCGGGCGCGGCGGAAGAAGCCGGCGTGCGGAGCGCGGAGGTGGGGAGCCCAGCACCCCCAGGCGGAGCCTAAAAACGCCCACTGACCCGAAGCCCAGCCGCGGATTAAAAGGTAAGTTTGTCCTTCTGCACGTTCCCTGCACCGTATCTCACCGCTGCCCCCCCTCCCCCGCGCGTGCTCCCCAAGGTCAGGGCCGCTTGCAGGTTCACCCTGGTCCTTATCTGATCCGTGGATAATCTTTTGAAGAACGTTCTCGCTGAGGTGACTGTGTGTCTGACCTCCTTAAATGTGAGAAACTCTGGGAGAGTTCACTACTTTTAACAGAAAGAAAGAATGGCTCTCCTAGTGGAAGAATTTTTATCACCTGGCTTTTAGACTAAGACGGTTTTTTCCAAGGACGTTCAGATCACCTCAGGACTACAATCACCTGCTCTGAGAACCTGACACATTGACTAAGCAGGGAGGGGTGGAGAAAGTTTTGAGGAGTGATGTAACCTGGAGATGAGACAATGCATGGACCTGGGTATGAACCTTCAGTAAAGTAAGGCAAACGGTCAGATACCCCTGAGACGAGAAAGATAAGGGCGCATAATCTCAGTTCTCAGGTAGCTGAGGTCATTTTAAAAAATACTACAAACCTCTGAAATTTGAATCACACTGGCCACCCTTAGAAATGCCAGGGACCAGAGTAATACAGTTCACTGATGGTCCAGATGTGGGGCAGTTTCACAAAACTTCAGTCTATTACAAAGATGTAATACAAATCTAGACATGGGATCACCAAAAAGCCTGAAAGAAATGGTCAAATAGGAGTCAGCATAGGAGAAGGATGCGTGAGAAGTGACTGAGTGCCTGTTTCCTGTGTCAAATACGAGGTTTGTATTCAACCAGTGTTTGGATTGGTATATCTGGCCCTTGGCTCAAATGTTTTTCACATAAAATTTTATTTTGAGCTGGGTGTAGTGGCTTATCCCAGTAATCCCAGTACTCTAGGAGGCTGAGGCAGGATGACTACAAATTCAAACCCAGCCTGGACAATTCAGCAAGACCCTAGCTAAAACAAAAAATAATAAAAGAGCTGGGAATGCGGCTCAGTGCAGAGGCCCTGGGTTCAATTCCCAATTCTAAGTACCAGGAAAAAAAATTTTTTTAATTTTCAGGTTCCCAAAGATTCAGGCCTAGAAGTGAAGTAGGAATGAGATCTAAATAACAAACTAAGGTACTGTAAGCTTCTTTAACAGCTAAAGAGCCAGATCTCCAGGAATTCATTCATACTTAGAACAAGCAGTGATGATAACCCCAGTACTTTTCTTAACTAATCTAAAATGGTAATTTCCTCAACAAGCAGGTCCCTGGCCCTTTACCAAAATGACTTTAAGTGGCCTTACATCAACAGTAATCCTTGTAGCATATAGTTAAACTGGTTTGAAGAGGCCATAGTTTACTTTCCTTCCACTTTGATAGCCCTCTTCTTTATCCATTTCTCTCTGACAATGCTATACATTGGTGCATCTACTATAATACCCACCCCTCTGGATACATTGATAAGCAAAGCAGCAGCAGGCCTGTTGCCATCAAGGAGAGGCAAACATTACCAGATAATTGCATCAAGGAGTACATAGTTGCTAACTGACAGTTATTAAAAAAGAAAGACATTCCTTTTGAAAATGAAAAACTTACTATAAACTAAATATACATTTTGACAGGGAAAAGGGACCATGTGTGTAGTTCAGCTCCAACACTAGACAGATGAGGAATCTCCACAGACTGGGAACTGATGCCCAGGCTGCCACATTTCCAGCTGAATGCATGCTGATTTGCTCCATTCTTCACCGCTCACTTCATGAAATGCATATGCCCATTTTGAATTGAAGCAAATTTTCAATAGAATGTGTTTAATGATGATTGCTCTTCTCTCTGCAAAATCTTACTTGCCCTGCAAATATTAACTTGGTATACTCAGAAAAGAGCAGGTAGACTTCTGCTATCTTGGATGAAACCAGAGGGGGAAAATCCTGGTTGGCCGTGACATCGTCTCAGGTACAGTTTCGGAAAATTTTTGCCTCTAGGAGAAAAACGCTATTTGACAGTGTGCTCAAAGTCACCTATATGGCTGCACGACACATGTTTCTTAGTCATCCCCCCAAAGAGCAGTATTCCTTCTCAGACTGGTCAGTAGTTGAGTAAAAAGTTTAAATTTTTTTATTGTTTTTGGTGGTTTAGAGGCTTAAATATTCCCAAGCTAAGCTTTTTGAGAACTGTAGCACACAGCATTAATCTAATAATGTAAATATATATATATAACCAATATGCATCAGTCAAATCTTAAATATTATTGACTGTTCCATGTGTAATGGTAACCAGCACTACACAATGGATTTTCCCCTCTTTGGAGACTGGTGGCTTCCTGAGACCTAGGGCATAAACAGCTTCCCCAGGGCTCCTAGGCCCATTTAAGGAAGGGAATATGCAGATGATGGCTCCAGGAGGCCTGGAGCCCAGTTTGCTTTCCACAAAAAAGGGGACTATAAAGATGGCTGGAAGTGATAAAGCAAGATCTGCATTATCTTTCTGTGTTTCCCCTCCCCTCTTTCCTAACTGTAAAAGACCCTTGCCCACCTGTAAAGGGTGAGGTGGTAATTTGAGGTAAGTAAGCCCCTCCATCTCCACTAAGCTCATTTTGAATAAATCTTTTTGCCTTTTTACCCAAATATACAACCTCCTTCAGTGCAATCAGAGACAAGCAGATGAACCTGAGCATATTAGCCTAAGCTTCAGGTCACATAATCGTGCTAAGTAAGAAGCATCTTTTCTGACTACAGAGAGCTTACAACCATTACGTTTATCCCTTTATTTTACTTGAAACTATTCAGAGTTTAAGCACATGTTTCTTGCTTTGCTTTGTTTTAATTCTCTCCTCTATGCCTCTTTTTTTCTTAAACCATTTGGATGAAGCGCAAGAACTTAACCATAAATGTAAGAATCTTAATGTCAGCCGGGCGTGGTGGCTCACGCCTTTAATCCCAGCACTCGGGAGGCTGAGGTAGGAGGAGCATTGTGAGTTCGAGGCCCACTTGGGCTACACAGTGTGACCCTGCCTCAAAAAACTAGGGCTGGGAGTTTGGCTCAGTGGCTTAAGCACCTGTCTGGCAGGTGTGAGGCTGTGAGTTTGATCCCCAATGCCACAAAAAAAAAAGAATCTTAATGTCATGCCAGGTATGGTGGCGAAAGCCTTTAATGCCAGCGCTCCGGAGGCTGAGAGGTAGGTGGAGCATTGAGTTTGAGGCTGGCTTGGGCTACAATGTGAGCAAGGCCAGCCTGAACTACACAGTGCAACTCTGCCTCGAAAAAAAATAGGGCTGGGAGTTTGGCACAGTGGCTTAAGTGCCTGCCTGGCAGTCGCAAGGTTTTGAGTTCGATCCCGGAAAAAAAAAAAAAAAAGAATCTTAATGTTGGTTGCAGTGTATTAATGCTAACAGGATTTTGGTGGGTTAAACATTTTCTGCAAAAGGTTGACCACTGGCTTGTCTCCGAAGATTTCATGTCATAACACCTTTAGAAAATGAAATCTTTCATGAAGCTTTCCCTTTCCTAAAGATTTCAAAAATTGAGTTCCTGAAAATGATATCTAACGTATCCACATGACTGACAAAATGAGTATTTGGGGGCATAAACCAAGAAATCACAAATGACATTAAAATAAAAGCAAAGATAGTTTTTATTCAGTTACATTATAGATAGGTAAATCAGGAGATACTGGTTGAGTTAGAAACCAAATTAAGTGTTCACTGAGGACAAGGAGCACTGAGTTTTTAAAGGGATGAATGGAGGCCAATGGAGTGAGGTGAAGTAATTTGTTTTGAGCAGCTATATTGCCCTAATAGTTTTACACACACATTGTTCTGAATGATTCAGATTGGGACTAGGTGGGCGGGGTTTAACATGGTAAGCTATACCTTTGTTATAGGCAGGCAGACAGGGCTGGGCCCTGGAAGGAGCCAGTGCAGAAAAGGAGATACCTTGCAACTGTGAGGGAGACAGGCACCTCTGCTGAGGGCCAGACCTCAAGACAAAAGACGAAAGGAATGCACCCACATACTACCCCCTAAGGATAAACAATAGTAATTGATAGTCTAAATAGGTATTGATAACCTTGAGAAAGAATGAAAGCCGGTGACCCACAACCTCCATGGTCTGTTTGATGCTCTCTTGCTGCACAACTTGCTTCCCCATTTGATCCCTATTTAATCAGTATTACCTGAGTGTTATGGTTTATACATTGTGCCAACTTGAGAAGTCTAGAAGCTTAATTAAGTAACTCAGCAGCTCTACAATCTGGGGTGTAGAGCACAAGCAGTTACCTGTTCATTGTGTCAATTTGAAAAGGTCAGAAGTTTAACTGAGAGACTCAGCAGGGAGCCTGGAATCTTACTTTGTAAACATTCTCAGCCTATGCAAAAGGAGGGCAGGCAGATGGTGCCAGTGCTACCCCCACCCCAGGGGAGCAGTGTGTATACCATAAAAGGTGAATGAGGAAGGACTGATCCTGATCACTGCTTCTTCAGTGGAGCTCCAGTCTTCTTCAGCTTGGATGTTGTCTCCTGGCTTCTGGCATGGACTGTTCAGCTTCATGGTAGACTCTTCAGCCTTCGTCATAGATTCTTCAGTGTTCCGTCATAGACGCATCAGCCTCCTGACACGGACTTGCATAGGACACTGCAGTAAGCTCCAGCCCTTGGGCTGGACCCTTCCCCCTCCAGCTTGCAGACACCCTCTGCACACTCCTTTATTCAACTTTGTGGCTGACTATCGTAAGCCAATCTTGTTATTTCTTATACAGTTGTATATTTTGCGTTATATCTTTCTCTAGTAAACCCTAACTGATACACCTGAGCAACTATGCTTGTTATCTTATTGGTTGATCATAGTTTTGTCCCACCTCATATCTATCTTGTGATTTCTCATTTTTCTTACCTTGGACCTGCATCACCTCATGATTTTGCTCTATAAAAATCCCTAGAAATCCCTCTGCAACTTACTTGGCACCCCTTCTGTTTCTCTGTCAGACAGAAGCTTTCTTTCCCCAATAAATAAATAAATAAATAAATAAATAAAAATATAAATACATATATATATATGTATTTCCCACACACACACACACCGGGTATCGAACTTACATCCTTGTGCCTACCAGACAGGTGCTTAAGCCACTGAGCCAAACTCCCAGCCCTAGTTTTTTTGAGGCAGGGTTACACTATGTAGCTCAAGTCGGCCTTGCACTCGCATTGTAGCCCAAGCCGGCCTCAAACTCGCAATGCTCCTCCTACTTCAGCCTCCCAAGTGCTGTGATTAAAGGCGTGCGCCACCACGCCCGGCTTTCCCCAATAAATATATTCTGCTCTTAACCTCCATTGTTCCTAAAATTAATTCTTCAATTTCAGAGAACACAAGCTGGTACCAGACACCTTGCAGGTTGGAGTTTCCTTCCCCTCTTATCACCTTGGTTGTTTGGAAGACTATCTCTAGGGGGTCATCAGTAACCAGTAAGTCTTTTAAAACAGCAAGATATCAAAGTCCAATGATTTTTTTTCTAAACTTTCATAATCTGTAGTCTGGCAGAAACATTCTTTCCAAACAGCATGCTTTATCTGCAAATTAAAGATTGAGAGATTTGGTTCTGGCAGTCAAATGGAATCTCTGAGGCTTACAGAGAAGTTCTGCTAGCTCTCTTGTCCAAATTGTAGCCATCTTAATTTTCATTTCTGCAAGGCAGGGAAGCAGAGATCATGTTTATCATTGTGTGACTGCATGCCTTACATGTATTTTAACTGCCAAGAGGCAGGCAGCTTTTTTACCCTGCCAGATGCAAACAGAAGGATAGCCTTCACAAATTTACTTATTTGAAACAAAAATAAAGGCATAAAAGTGAAAAGTTCCCTTTCTTTGACATTTTACTGACTCTGGATCAAATGAAATTTAAGGACTTTTCTTATATCCTAAAAAAGCTAAAGTGAACATGTGAAATTCCAGAGGCCATACATGTAACAGTATTGAACAGCTTTTTATAGATTGACCATAAAATCTGCAAATAGGCAAATACGGACAATAAATGGTTTGTTGATACCCCATGATAGGTGAAATGTCCTCTTGTAACAATGCATAGTTCACATTACAATAAGCAGGGTCCCTTGTCACAACATTTTCTTCAGTCCCAGTAAAAGCAGCTGCCATGTGTTTCTTTGGTAGATTTCTCCCTCTAATTTTTATTAAATAAACATACTGTTAGCATACAACCAGAAGAAATAAGTAATCAGAAGGCTTCAGTATGAGACATGTGGGTCAGTGGAACAGAATAGAAGATGCAGAAACAACCCCAGGCACATGCCCCTATCTCATCTTTGATAAAGCAACTAAAAACATGGTGAAAGAAAGACAACTTCTTTACCAAATGGTTCTGGGAGTCCAGGCTATGCACATGCAGAAGATTGACTCAACTCATAGGTCAATGAGCTGCAAATCTGAAATCAAAATAGATCAAGATCTAAATGTTTGAACAGAAACAATCTACTAGGAGATAAAACAAGTAAAACTTGAAGATTCAGGCATAGGAGAGGGCTTTCTGAACAGAACCTCAGTTGCACAAGAAATACCATCAAGATTATATTGTTTCCCATATATGAAAAAGTTAACAGAAAAGAGGGAAAGAGCTGGGTATGGTGGCACATGCCCATAATCCCAGCACTTGGGAGGCTGAGGCAGGAGGATTGCTGTGAGTTTGAGGTCAGCCTGGGCTACAGAGTAAGTTCAAGGCCAGCCTGAACTGCATAGTGAAATCCTGTCTCAAAAAGATGACCCAAAAAAAGCGAAAAAAAGTGATTATACTCGAAGTATGTTTTTTTGTTCTGGGTTTTTGTGGTTTTGTTTGTTTGTGTGTTTGCTTTTTGACAAGGTTTTGCTATGTAGCTCAGGCTGTCATTACTCCTGCCTCAGCCTCCCAAGTGTTGGAATTACATGCATGTGCCACTGTGCCAGGCTCTTAAGTATGTTTTTGCTGGGCTTCTGGTTTCACTCCAGTTTGGTATGAGAGCTCTTTTGCAGGATTTCCATTTCTTTGACTATGTCAAGGTCTTTATTGTTAACTGAGTGTGATCTATTTAGGATAAAAATAAATAAGTCCCCAGAAAATAGATACCTGTTTTACATATTGAATTTATATCCATGTCCTCATCTTGGTGAATGCTGTGTGTGGAGTTCCTTGTGACACCCAACAGGTCGCCATCTGCGCAGATTGACTTGGGAGGTGGAAGACTACTGACCCTAAGTAGTCAAAACGTCTTAAAGACAGGGCCAGATGGGGGGCCTCCCTATGGGACAATCAGATGAAAGCTAATTATTCTGCCAAATTGTCACTCTGCCTTGCTGCCTATAATAAATATCTACCCTCAGAAAAACTGTTGCCTTTGTTGTTAATAAATCTGGGGGTTTCAGTCAGTTTGAGGCTTCCCTCCATCCTGATGAAGACACCTCCCCACCACCACCACCACCCCTGACAAAGATATTTTCTGTCGCTTCTGTCTTCATTTGCGTCTCAGGGTTTCCTGGCCAGAACCTGGCTGCTGTTATTACTTATCATTTACTAATTCACTTGGTTTTGTTACGTTGACATTAATACATCTAATAGTTTTTTTCCTTTCTTTTCAGTGTTTTAAACTATAGTTTGTTTCTTATTTTGTTGACTAGAACTCCTAGAAAAGTGTTGAGTAGTACTTATAGCATATGCCTTTCCATCTTGTTTCTGAATTTTTTTTTTTTTTTTTTGCGGCACTGGGGATTGAACTCACAGCCTTGCACTTGGCAGGGCAGGCGCTTAAGCCGCTAAGCCAAACTCCCCAGCCCTGGTTTTTTGAGGCAGGGTCGCACTATGTAGCTCAGGCCGGCCTTGCGCTCGCGTTGTAGCCCAAGCCGGCCTCGAACTCACAACGCTCCACCTACCTCAGCCTCCCGAGTGCTGGGATTAAAGGCGTGCGTCACCACGCCCGGCTGTTTCTGAATTTTTAATATTACACCTTTCAGTAATCTTGTTGAAAATTTTGTTAAAGGTGGTGTCTGTGGCTTGCGAAGCTCTGTTTTTAAAAATTACCAATAAACATTGAATTTAATTTTTAAAATAACATCGAGTCAACAAATAGGATCATACCAAATTAAAAAGTTTTTGCACAGAAAAAAAAACAGTGAAGAGGCAGCCTACACAAAGGGAAAAAACAATTTGCCAGCTACTCCATGGACAAAGAACTAATATCACAAATATGTAAAGAACTCAAAACGGTTAGAGTGTCCAAAATAAAAGACCCAATCAAAAAATAGACAACTGAAATGAATAGATATTTCTCAGAAGAAGACATACAAATGACCAATAAAAACACAGAAATATTCCATATCTCTGGCCACTAGCAAAATGCAAGTTAAAACAACACTGAGATTCCATCTCCAGAAGGAGTGACTGTCATTAGGATACCAAGTAATAGCAAATGCTGATAAGGCTGCAGGGGAAAAGTGGGAATGTAAACTAGTACAACCTCTATGAATATCAGCATAGAAATTCCTCAAAAAAACTGAAAATTGATATATCATTTACAAGTACAAATTTCCTACAACAAAGATGATTATGTGTCTAAATTGTACCAATACACTTATGAAAACTTATTGTAGCCCCAAATATTGAGTACAGTAATCCAAGTACTGTAATCCTTTCTCGTCTTCCTCACAATCTAAGAAATTATATTTATAATTCCACTGAGACGTTACTGGAATCCCGATAAGTTAATTTCAATCTACCACCTCCAATGCAACCCACAGCGAGAATAACAATTTCGAGACATATTCAAGGTTAAGGGCAGCCAGCGGGGTCCTAAGTCCAATCCTCGTGAGGAAATGCGGACAAAGGCCTTGATCCTAGGCCTCTCCCAGAATTTAGTAACTAGTGAAACAAGGGGGTGGCTTGAGGATGAGTGACAGTGAGGATGGCGGAAACTATGTGAGTTACTTGAGCTGGCTAGCAAGGTAGTGAGAAAGGTATCTGCAAAATGCAGATAAAGATATGCAGGGGATCAATTTACATAACCCAATCAAGATAGCAACTGAATTGTTTTAGGAGGCTCCTGCTTCAGTTTCTGATATGCAAACTTTATGCCCTGGTAACTCAGCCTCTTTCTCAAGGCTCATACCCAGTTCACATTCTTGGAGCTCACTGGCTCTGCCATCCCGCTGGGCTTTATACATTTTACAAAGGGTCACTTTGGGAGGAAACAGGACACTGTCTGATGGCTTTAAAGACTACATACCAGTACCTGCTTCTGATATGTGAACTTTTATACCCTGGGGACTCATAGCCTCTTTCTCGAGGCTCATACCCAGTTGACATTCCTGGAGCACACTGGCTCTGCCATCCTGCTGTGCCTATATATTTTATAGAGATCACTGTGGGAGGTAGCAGGACACTGTCGGGTGGCTTTAGAGATTACATATCAGTACCTCAGCTAGCCTTATTTGCAATGCTTAGAGCCAATTAAAGAGAGAAAAAAATACCATAGTCAGCTCTGTATACATCAACGTAAGGAAATAAGTCTCGATATAATCAAAGTTGCAGCAATTGTTCTGTGTTCAGGGGGACCCGCTCAAGTTGTCTCCCACAAAAACACAAAAATTAAATTCCATTCTGAAAGCTGAAGCAGGAGAGTTGCTGAAAGGGCAGGCTGAACTACATAGTAAAATCCTGTTTCAAAAAAAGAAAAAGACATTCCTTTCAACCCAGCTATTCCTCTTCTAGGTATCTTCCTAAAAGAGTTTAAGACATCATGATACAGTGATACATACATCCTCATATTTATAGCATCACAACTCAGAATAGCTAAATCTTCAAAGTGACCTGTATGTCCACTAACAGATGAATGAATAAAGAAAATGTGTTACTTATACACTGTGGAGTACTATGCATAAAGCAGGATAAACTTGAGTTTTTTGGAGGAAAATGGATACATCTTGAGACCATAATATTAGGTAAAGTAAACCAGACGCATAAGCTTAAATATTGCATGGTTTCTTTTATATGAGAATCCAAAGTATAAACAATTTAAAAACCAAAATAAAAGACAGATAATAGGAAAAAAGAGACAGATCTCTTGCAAAAGGGAAGGAGACCAGGAGATAAAAGAGGGAAAGGGAAAAGAGAGGAAAGAGAAGTAAAAAGAATTAAGATGTGTCAGTCACATCTATCAACTCACCACAATGAATATGATCATTACACTGCAAATATGTACTAGTTAATTTTTAAAATGGGATTCAGTAAAACTGATCATTAAAGGTATAATTCATATAAATGTATAAGAAATTACTGTCTGTTTCCAGACTTTATGACCACCCTTTATCATAAAAGAGAACCAATAAACTGGTATTTAACTTCCCATTGGTCTTTAGCATTGTTTTCAGCCTACATGTAGGTAAAAGCGCAGTGAAATCTGCCATTACATTTACTTTTAAACTGTTGATTAACAGGCTGTTCTAATGTTACAGGTAATACAGATACTGTAGTTGGTTTCTAACTTTCCATTTGCTCTTGAAAGCCTAAAGCAAAGTATGCAGTTACTTATACCGAATCTTACTGCATGCATTTGGAGAAGTAACCTCAAGTGTCATTTTTAACTTTCCTTATGTCATTTTACCATGGGACTCATTTTCTTACCCACTTTAAAAAAAAACGAAACAAAACAGGATGTCAAGTATGGTGGCCTAGCCCTGTAATTCCAGGGATATGCTGAAGGCAGAAGCTCAGCAAGTTCGAGGACAGCCTGAGCAATTAGTAAGACCCTGTTTCAAAATTAATAATAGGACTGGGCATTGAGGCAGGAGGTTTGCTGTGAGTTTGAGACCAGCCTGGGCTACAAAGTGAGTTCAAGGCCAACCTGAACTGCATAGTGAGACCCTGTCTCAAAAAGAGAAAAAAAATTAAAAAATAAAAATAAACCCTTGTTTTTCTCTTCATAAATATTCACTATGGAAATTGTACTAAATCAATATAAGAAAAAAGAAAAACCGGCCTTTTATCCCAGCACTCGGGAGGCTGAGGAAGGAGGATCATTGTGAGTTTGAGACCAGCCTGGGCTACAAAGTGAGTTCAAGGCCAGCCTGAACTGCAGAGTGAGACCCTGTCTCAAAAAATAGGGCCAGGGATTTAGCTTAGTGGCATCAGCACCTGCCTGGCAAGTGTAAGGTTGTGAGTTTGATCCCCAGTACCAAAAAAAATTTAAAAAGTAACATTCTATACATAAAAATTTTCACTCTGCTTTCTGAGCTTAACATACATTGAGTATCTTCTACAGAAATAAACACTATACTATTCAACACTTTAAACAGCTGCATGGTATCTGAGAGCAGGGATATGCTATCATTAACCAGTTGCCCCCTAATAGAAGCTTGGATTATTCCCAATTCTTTGCTATTATAAGCAATTGTGCAGCATAGCTAAACACACTGACCAAAGCTAAATTTTTGCTGTCATGCTCGATTATCTCCTTAAAATAAATTCCTACAATTTTTAAGTCAGGCAGAATGCATATTCCTAAGGTTTTATACTTTGCCAAGTATCCCTAACAAAAATAGCATCATCCAGACACACCAAATATCTAAATGGCTTCTGTCTAGCCCCCTTACCAACATTTTTTAATTGAATTCATTAATTTAAAAAAATTTTTTTTGGTACTGGGGGATAGTACCCAGTACCAGTACCAGGGGTGTTGTACCATTAAGCTCCATCCTATCCCTTCTTTATCTTTTATTTTGAGGCAAGATCTCACTGAATTACCCAGGCTGGCCTCAAACCTGTGATCTTCCTCTCCCAGCCTTCTGAGTGGCTAGGACTATAGACCATGTGCCACAATGCCTGGCTTAGGTGATAGTTTCTAAATACTCATTTCTAAAGATCACCTAAGTGCCTAAAATTTATGATTAGGATTGTTGGTCCTTTGCCGAAGTTCTGTTTTATGTCATATATTTTCCCCAGTCCTCCCACAAACCTGCCAAAAATAAAGGTTCCAGAAAGGAAGTTCTGTACAAACTCAAACTGTTGTTAATCATTTTGATCTTTAGTACACATGCAAAAGCCAACAGCAATCAGTTGAAGGTTCACCAAGTTCCACAACAAAATAAAAAGCTGGCAGTGTATTAGAATGTGTCATTAGCAATAGAATAGTACCCAGGCAATGTCTGTTTCTCAAAAAGCAAACTTGGTGTTATGATCTGTAACATTCATTGTTGCCCTGACACCTTTGCCATGAATTGCCTTGTGTTGTGTAGCAGTGTGTCCCATGCTTTATGGGAAAACCACCTCCCTGACCAACCATATGAGGGACATGTATTTTCAATTGTTTTGCAGCCTGCTATAGTCTGAATGTTGACCCCAAATTTATATGTTGAAATCCTAAGTCCCAGTGTGATAGTATTAGAAGGCAAGGCCTTTGTGATTTCATCAGATCAGAAGAACAGAATCTTCATGACTGAGATTAGTGCCAGAGAGCTATGTATCCTTTTCTACCATGTGAGGGTACAGTGCACATCTGTATCCTCCGTGAGCCAGGAAACAGATGCTCACCGTAAACCAAACCTGCTGCTACCTGGATCTTGAACTTCAGCCTCCAGATCTGTAAGAAGTAAATTTCTATTTATAAACTAATCTGTGGCACTTCGTTACAGCCTGAATAGACTTAGACAACCATTAGAGGTAGAATTATGCTATTCTATCCAAGTAACTTGCCTAGTTCCCTTTTGAACTAACTAGAAAACATTTAAAGTAGATACCTTAGTCGGCTTTGTGCTGTTAGAACAGTCTGGGTAACTTATAATGAATTATAATTTATTGACTTTCAATTCTAGACACCGAGAAGTCCAATATCAAGGTAATGGCATCTCTAAATCTGGCAAGGACCTTTTTGTGGCATCATCACGTGGGAGAAAGACAAAAAGGAATTGTGTGTCCTCAGATGACAGAAGAACAGAGAACCAAACGGAGGCCCGCACTTGCCCTTTTCCCAGTGGCATTCATTGCACTGAGCCCTCACAACCTCATCATTTCTCAAAGGTCCCACTTCCTGCTGCTATGTTGGCAATTAAATTTCAACATGAGTTTTGGAGGGGACACTCAAATACTAGTATTCCATGCCTGTCAGCCTAGACTTGTGGCTTGCCTCATACCTGGCATGGGACATGAACCCTGTGCTCTTCTAGCTTTATGTTGTAATGAATTCCATCGATGTTGCTAAGGGAAAGTAGCTTAGAACTTGTGGTTGGTTACATAGTTTCCCTCCCAAATTCATGTCTACCTGGAATCTTAGACTGTGCACTTATTAACAAACATCTGCTTTGCAGATGTAATTAGTTAAGATGAATGATGCACAGAACCACCACCAGAAGTTAGTTAGGAGAAAGGCATGAAACAGATTTCCCCTCAGAGCCCCAAGAAAAAGTCAGCACTGCTGACCACCTTGATTATAGACTTCCTGCTTCAAGAATCGGAAAACACTAAATTTCTGTTAGTTTACATTACCTCAGTTGTGGTCCTTTGACACGGTAGTCCTCGCCAACTAGTGCAGAAGGTAAGAACGATGCTATAGAAAGCATCTTTTATAGGTTTTCATGTGGTGTGGCTGTGGCATCTGTCACCACATTGATTGCCAGGCTTGACTACTCTGCATCCCGGTCCTGAGTTCCCTTCCTCTGAGAACTCCATGTATGTTCTTCCCAGTGTCATCTCAATCAAAATAAATTATGCTTCCAAACTGACAAAGTCTGTTTTCAGTCAAGGTCTATGAGAAGAAATACTCCCTGGCTAGAACTTCCCAACAAGCACTGCCACCCTTTGCAAGCCAAATCTGTTTTGTACGGTGCTTTTCTCCATCTTGTATTTTGTCATAGTATTAGTCAAATAATAGCTCCATATCAGTTTTACTCAAAAAATATCTAAGTGTATAAGATTAAACTTACGTGGGAATGATAGTGTGCAATGTGTGCACCATTGTTGCCCCCGATTGACGTGTTTTGAAATTTCGTTTTAGTTTTCTTTTTCTCTCTTCTTTCTTTTTCTTTTTCTCCATGAAATAAAATGGATTAGGAAAAAGAATAAATAAATAAAATAAAAGGTGAACTTGTTTCCTTCTGAAAGTTAAAAAATATTTTAGACTTATGTGACACTTGACCCTCATGAAATTCTAATCATTTCAAACACAAGTCATTAGTTTCCTTGATTACAACCAAGCAAGTGTATCTTTAATTCTAATAGTAGAAACTGAAAAAAAATTTACATTTATTTACTGTCTTACTGAAAGAGTATTTGTCCCACAAAGCAAGACTAAACATCGAAGTGAAGCATCGTGTCTATGGAGAAAGCACCTAGACCAATCGATCAGACCCAGAGCAAACTCAGCAACTGTAGGCCTAGCCCATTGTTTTATTATATAAAAAGGAAATCCTGACATGACGAACTTTCATTTAAAAAAGAGCAACAACAAGCTGAGTGTGGTGGTGCACACCTGCAGTCCCAGCACTCTGGAGGCTGAGTTAGGAGGATCACCATGAGTTTGAGGCCAGCCTGGATTCCACAGTGAGGACAACTGCATGCTTGCCATACAGGTGCTTATGCTGCTGAGCTATACCCCCAGCCCTTTGACATTATACTATAAAACCAATTGGGAACTGTTCAATATATACAGAAATGGAAAATGAGTTATTAAAGAAAATTTCTTGGAGGAGGGATTCTCACCCCAGGTCACCCCCTGAAACACCCAGTGGACTTGGCTATGCTAAATCTAAACTTTACTGAGAAGGATCTTTTCAATATAGAGAGCTGACATCAAATTTAACTACCAAAACATTTTAATTTTTTTTCTGAAACATTTTAAATATTGATAATTTCACCAAATAAAAAATAGCTCTGCTAATTAAAAGCTACCTTGTTTAGGTTTCATGTCGTTTTTGAAAAGAGATTACTGATGATTACTATCTATTGTGTTAGCAGTATTTGTAATATTCGTAAAACTCCTTTATGAAACAGAAGAAACATTCTGGAAAAACATCAAAACTTAAATAACTCTCAACACAAAAAGATTCTCCAACCACCTTGCAGGCTGGTTCTAGAAGCACAAGAGGCCCTAATGTAAAATGGGCCAAGGGAAAAGAGAAGCAGGAATTGGCGGTACTGAGGTGAAGCAAAAGAAAGGGGAGTTACCGTGTTGTTCTTTCTGCTTCCTCTCCCCATCTTCATACAGAATTCTTGACTTTTTTTTTTTAATCATTCCCTTGGAGACTCCAATGAGAGCTATATGTTTCCTCCTTAGAAAATTGTGCATATACACAAACAGTTAGTGATGTCATTCTAGGCGTGTCCATGGGTTCTGCATCTAGGGCCAGACCTACAGACTTCTCACATGTGGAACCTTTGTCTTGACCTCTTACCGAATCTTTCAATAAAAGGATTTAATAAGCTCATTGAAACTAAAGTATGCTAAGACTTACTGTTTGGCCATTCTCCCTAGAAGGGTACTTCAACTGAAGTTGAAGTTCAGTTCTAACTGTGGAATATCAGCAACTTTTTACCCATTCAGTCTCCTTCCTGAAAGTCCAAAATCAGACCCTCACTAAGGGAAGCTTGATTTTGGATACCCACCTTTGAATGCAACTCAATATATAAAACTGAATTCATCTCTTTCCCCAGAAAATTTATTCCACTTGACTTGCCTTCATAATCTAGGTTCAAAACCTTGGAATTACATTCATCCTCACCTTCTTTCTACTCATCTAATCATCAAATGTGGTCAGTTTTTCCTTGGAATATCTTTCATATCCAGCCTTTCCTCTGTGTATTAGAGTATTATCAATACTGTAACAAATCACTATGTTTTGTGGCTTGTAACAACACAAATTTATTCTCTTTGCCATTTCTGATGGCCAGAAGTCAAAATGAGATTAAAATGAAGCTGTTGACAAGGCTGCTTCCCTCTGCAGGCCCCAAGAGAGATTCCATTTCACGATTTCCAGCTTACGGTAGCTGTGCACATTTGTTGGCTCATGACCACATTGTTCCAATCTTTACTCCCAGTCATGGCCCCTTCTGCTACTTTTCACCACCTTGGCTCCCTCTTTCAAAGACTCCTATGATTACATGAGGCTCACCAGGATGATTGCCCCATCTCAACATCCTTAACCACATCTGCAGGTAAGGAAACACAGGCTCCAGGAATTAGAATGTGGACATCGTGAAGGTGGCACATTAGCCAGCATCCCTGCCTCTGGTCCTTATCTGTACCCTGTACTACTTCAACATTTCCTAAACTCAACATTTCCCAGCCTCAGCCTCCTTCTCAGTTCTTCTGTTCATTTCACATACTGATAGCATACTCATCAAAATAATTCTGTACCTAAGCTTCCTGAGTAGCTAGGACTCTAATATATGCCACCACATTCTATTCTGTTCTGTTTGATTTTTATTTACTTATTTACTTATTTTTATACTGGGGATCAAATTCACAACCTTGCGCCTGCCAGGCAGGTGCTTACGCCACTAAGCTAAATCCCCGGCCCTATTTTTTAAGACAGGGTCTCACTATGTAGTTTAGGCCAGCCTTGAACTCACTTTGTAGCCCAGGCTGGTCTCGAACTCCCAACAATCCTCCTGCCTCAGCCTCCTGAGTGCTGGGATTAAAGGCATGCGCCACCATACCCAGCTTGTTCTGTTTGATTTTTACTATGTCCAAAGTTATCTGCAGCTATTTTGAAGACATCAAAAGGCATTATGGTAACTATTGTTGATTTCATAATGTTTTGAAGACCTGTGTCTCTTACACTGGTTTGTTTTGATTGGTTTTATTGTTTTATTCTCTTTAAAAGAAAAAAAATGTACCACCACACCCAGCAGATGACATCTCTTAAATCTTGTGTGTATGTGTTTCTCTGTGTGTGTGTGTACACAGTATAGATACTAGGGTTTGAACCTAGGGTTTTGCACATGCTAGGCTAGTTATCTATCACCAGTGAACCTTATCTTTGGTTCTTTTTATTTTGAGACAGGGTTTTGCTAAGTGACCAGGTAAGTCTCAAACTTGAGATCTTTCTACCTCAGCCTCCCAAGTAGCTGGGATTATAGGCCTCTGCCACCATACCTACTTCATTTTGCATGTGTTCGTGTGTGTGTGTCTGTGTGTCTGTGTGTCTGTCTGTGTGTGTGTGTGTGTGTGTGTGGTGCTGGAGATTGAACCCAGGGCCTCAGCATGCTTGTCAAGTGCTCTACCACTGAACTTCACCCCAGCCAATGTAGAGAATAGTTACGCTCAATTCACTGTGGAAACACCTAAGGACAACAGTTGGCAAACAACAAGCCTTCACCATGTATGGGCAGAGAGTGAATTTTTTGATGATCTAGAATCTGCCTGTCACACCACCTCCACCAAACATTACTTATCACCTGAAAAACAAGAGTGTATCTGATACTCTTTGAAACCCCAACACTCACTATTTCCATGATTCTGTGAATAGGGCCAGAAACTAATTTGACCAAGATAATCCTTTCTTTTGAATTGTATCCCCAAACACCACTCCCACTTGACACCATCACTCTATAGCGCCCATTTGTGATAATATAAATTTGTCTGTGGAGACAGATGAACCAATGCTTCCATTAATTATTAGATGTCATTAAGTCAACAGCTTTTACTTGAATAGTTATTTGAAATTCTAATACAAATTTAATCAAAGTATATATAAGGGGAAATGGAAAAATACGGTGTTTTTTAAGATTTATTACGCTGCCACTATTCCCCCTCACATCAAACACACTTATCCCATAGTTCTTGCCACTTTCTGAATCATGAGTGGAAGTCTTCATTCATGAGTGTTTTTATGAACAGTGATCTAAAAAAAAATACAGCAAATGCTGCTGCTGAAAGGTAGGCTCATAGATTATGGTGTGACCCCAATCACTTTATTTACCAGATCTGGCACAGTACAACTTTCAGCTCTTCTCTCAAGGCAAAGTGACCATGAAAGGTAAATGTTTTAAATCAATTTCAAAAATCAAGGCAGCCAAGATAATGAAACTAAAGGTACTCATGAGAGAGAACTTCCAGAAGGGCTTCAGAAAGTGGCAAGGATGAAGGGACAAGTGTGTTCTAAGTGAGAGGGTGTTTTTAGTGGGGATTTATGAGACTGTGTCTTCTGTAATAAATTTTTTTTAAATTTAAACACTGTATTTTTTCAATCTCATCAAGAGGTTTATTTGAGCTGCGATGTTTAGTCCATAGTCACTGGCTTACAGGCAGAAAGCGCATGATGGATGGGTCTAGTGGAGAACAGCTGTTCTCACTGGAGAGTCCAAGAAACAACAAAGGGAGGAGTGGGGAGAGAGTGCACCCTTCCAGGTCACACCCCCAGAGACCCACCTGCAGCCAGGCCCCAGCTCCTAACAGCCAGCTATAGTGCCCCCACAATCCAATCCCTTCCACACACAGGAGGCTTCTAGGGCCATTTTAAATCTAAACCATAACGCCTCATATGTGGCACCCGTATGAAAGTTCATGTGATTGAAGACAACATAATGAAATGAACTTTGAAAGACAAATGCATAAGTAAGCTGAAAATAGGAAGGTATGACTAACACGACCCTTGATCTGAAACAATGAAGACCTATTCTAGGTTACTAACTGCTTCCCTTAAGGTCCATGCACCAAGAAAAAAGCAAATAAATAAAAACAAAAGAAAAAAGCTGGGTGTAGTGACACATGGGTATAGTCCCAGCACTTGGGATGCTGAGGTAGGAGGATTGCTGCATGTTCAAGTCCACCCTGGGCTACTTAGCAAGATCCTGTCTCAAAAAACCAAAAAACAACAAAAACCCCATGCCAGGCATGGTGGCACATGCCTGTAATCCCAGCACTCTGGAGGCTGAGGCAGGAGGATTATTGAGAGTTCGAGACCAGCCTGGGCTACAAAGTGAGTTCAAGGCCAGCCTGAACTGCATAGCAAGACCCGGTCTCAAAAAGAAAAAAAAAAAAATGCTTGTTCATCAACAAAGGTTTAATGGCAAACTTCAATGCAGAACTTTAGGAAACTAGTTTGGAACTTGGGGGTAAAGTTACCTTTTCCTAAACCTTGTTAGACTAAAGAAACTTCAACCTAAACAGAGGCCTATTTCCTCTATTTCTTCCCTATACTACAAATCCATGTCCTGGATCTTGTTCTTCTAATGCCCACTGCATCTCTTTGGCACCTCTGCGTGGCCCAAATGTGTCCTTTAATTTTACCAATCCATAGTATCTCTTCCTTGGCCAACAATTTTGGAAAAAAAGATAAATTCCTCCCGTATACCATATAGCAAATACATATTTTGTGTAGGTAAAGGACTCTTTAAGAATGGTCCCATGGCATACAATAGGAAAGATTGGTGGTTTTATTATTTGAAAATTAAAGCGCAAGATTAAACACAAAAAATGCAAAAGTCAAAATCAAACTGGGAAAATATTTGTACAATATATAACAAAAACCTTTTTCATATATATGAGAAGAAAATTCTGTAAGCCAGACACAGTGGCACATGCCTATAATCCAAGCACTCTGGAAGGCTGAGGCAAGAGGATCACAAACTCAAGCCTAGCCTTGGCAACTTATCCTTAACAACACCGTATCTCAAAATAAAAAATAAAAAAGGCTAGCGATGTAGCTCAGCATGAAGGTCTTGGGTAATACAGCAGATGCCTTCATTTGGAACCTGCATACTCACAAAAAGCCTTTCCCAGAACTGATCCTGGCCTGTTGGAATTTATATTTATAATCTCAAGGAAAAGTTATTGGAATTGCAATAAGTCATTCCAGTCTACCACTTCCAGTGCAACCCATGGTGAGAATAAAGACGTAAAGCATATTTGTAGTTGTGAGGCGCTAAGGGGGTCCTAAGTCCAGTTAGATCAATGGCTAACCAGGACAAAGGCCATGACCCAAGGCTGAACCCGGGGTTTCTTTGTTTTTGTTTTTGTTTTTTGTGGCACCGGGGATCAAACTTACAACATAATGCCTGCCAGGCAGGTGCTTAAACCACTGAGCCAAACTCCCGGCTCTAGTTTTTTGAGACAGGGTTGCGCTATGTAGTTCAGGCCGGCCTTATGCTTACATTGTAGCCCAAGCCGGCCTTGAACTCACAACGCTCCTCCTACCTCAGAACCCGAGTTTTATTCGTGAAGAGGGGAGTGGCTCAGGGATAAGTGACTGAGAGAGGTAGGAAGCACGTGAGTACTGTGAGCTAGGCTAGGTAGGAGGCCTGAAATCACCTTTGCAATATGCAGAGAGAGTGAGAAAGAATAGTCTGATTATCGCAGATTGAGTATCTTGTGTTTAGGGGTTGGTGGTTTGGCTCTGATGTGTCATCTTCTTGCCCTGAGATGTCATGTCCTCTTTTGGAGGTGCAATCTCGGTGGACAGTGAGGGTCACTCGGCCTAGCTCATGCATACTAGTTGGGAGGTATGCTGGGCATCGCTGACCTGTGGCATTGCTTTAAAGACCACACATCAGCACGTCTCCCATGTGCATTACTTAAAGCCAACTGAGGGAATGAAGAAATATCCTAGCCACCTCTGTACATAATGATATACGAAAGTAGGACCAAATGCTCTTCTTTCAAGGAGAGCCGTCCAGCTGGGCCTCCACAGCATGCAAACATACACTAATGGGAAGATCTAGCCAGCCTTTTCAGGGAGCCCCTCTCAAAGGAGAAAACATTTAAGGCAGAACCTTTGGGATGTGCCATGATGCTAAGTAGGGGAAGAGCATCCTTGGCAGAGGGAACAGCATGTGCGAAAGCTCTGAAGTGGGGAAGAGGCTGTTGTAGTCAAGGCACCAGAAATACAAGTGTGACGAGAAGCCACCGAACGGTTTTACACCAGTGGCATCTCCTGGATAGCTGGCAGAGGTAAGAGAGGAGCAACAGTAGACTGGGAGTGATAACAGAGGCTGTTACAGTAATTTAGGCAGGAAAAGGCAGTGCCTTGGGTTCAGAGAATGCTTGTAGAGATTGTAACAAGAGGGAGATGGGCTCAAGAGTTAGGATTTTTGTTAGTTGATTTTTTTGTTGCTTGGTGGTTTTTGTTTTTGCAGTGCTGGGGATTGAACCCAGGGCTATATGCCAGTCCTTTTTAAATTTTTTTTAGACACAGCACCTCACTCAAGTTGAGTTCAAACTTGTGATACTCCTGCCTCAGCCTCCCAAGTGCTGGGATTATAGGCATGTGGCACCATACCTGGCTAGGCACTCTTTTAAAGATAGAAGAGAGCTAGGAGTAGAGAGCTAGGAAAGGGAAAACCAAATAAAAGTCCTAGGTTTCTGGGTTGAGTAGCTGGGCACATAGTGGCCCTTTTGACTGAGGTTAAGAAGATTGGGAAAGGGCTGTTGCATAGTAGCCCACTAAGGTTGGACCCTGGTTGTCTGAGCTGGGCCCCTGTGGAATAAAGAGAACTTCACAGAGTTGTATTGGTGGTGGGGTGACGGTGGGAGGCCAGGAAGGCTAGGAGAAGACAGGACTCTCAGCCTGGAGCTGTGTCCCACAGCGATGATTTCATAGTCTTTCCATGTGACTGTCCTGCCCAATATCAATTGTCCATCAACACCACTTGGGGCCAGGGGGAGCCCTAGATCTATTTCAGTTGAAAGTTTGGCTCATAAGATTTGGGAAAGGGAATCAGTTTCCAAGCATATACTCAGGAGGACCTTCACCCTGCATCTAGCCCTTTCTAAGAGAAAATGAGACATTTTAGACACTTTGGTTGGAAAAACTGTATATAAATCAAGCGTCCTCTAAATGTGTAAGGTCTTTGAGGCAGCATCTATGTCTAAGCTGCTTACCAGTGATACCCAGGACCTGCCACACTCCCTCAGAGGACAGGCAGCAAGCATCCTGAGAATCAGCCATGCCAGGACTGGGAGGAGCCACCAAGAAGTCAACTAGCCAGCCTTTCTGGTGAGCTGCGCACATTGCACGGGTTCCAGGGAGGGAAAAGTCAGTGACTCCCATGAGCCTACTGGGGAGCGGGCTGAGAATCAAATACCGAACTAAATGCTTGTATTGTTAGGTTGACTTTTTAGGCCTGGGGTCAGCAGTCTGAGCATCTCTTGATGACAGTATGCAATATAGCAAATATGGGGGATTTCCGTCCATCTTGTCTTTGAAGTCCAATATTGTTCTCACTGTTTTGCTTTGTTCTGATTGTTTACTTTATTGAATATTCTGTTTTGATTGGTTTTATTCTGTTTTTTTTTTTTTTGGTTTAATTTTGCTATACCTGATGGAATGGACAACTATTGTGAAGATAACAAGATATACTACGGTAGCTATTGTTGTTCTCCTAGTATCCTGCTTTGAAGTTCTGTACCAATTTTGCTGCATTGCTTTGATTGGTTTTGTTCTGTTTTGTTGAATTTTACTATGTTTAAAATAAAATAAAATAACAGAACAGGCAGCATGTGTTGAATTAATGAATAAAAATTGAACTACATTTCATCAAAGTCCTATAATATCCTCCCCCCATTCAGCTCTTACAAAAGGGGACTCAGTAAATTGAAATGAAGTATTAAATGGACATGGGGTATAGTCATATATTCTAATTCATGCATGAAGTGACAGTGATAACTTAATATCTTCTACACATATGGGCCTTATGTAAAATGAGGAACATTTCTGCAGAATGTTCCAAATAAAGAATATCTGATGCTGTAAACAGGTATTTCAGGGCTCTTTGTTATTGCTGGAAGCCCTTCAATCCTATTGTTTTAGCGAGTTGATTCTTGGTACTGCACCCTTGTGCAGGGGCTTTTATTAGACAGGGGAACAAACAGAAGAGTAAATGACATCATCTTTATGTCAACTGTTGATACTCTTCATATTTGACAGGCTAAGGAGGAGTCTAGAATGACACTGAGATCAAATTAGTATTCAGCTTTTAACCTCTGAGGGCTTTGCGGTTTTTAGCATAATTGTGCAAATCTCATATCGAATCAAATGGAAGACTCTTTGCACCGAGAAATTGGAAGGCAATGATTTATTATACTAACGGGCTGGTGGCACCAAGTCCAAATCACCAGCCATGACTGAGAGTGAAGCAGAAACTTATATGCATTTTGTAAGCAGTAAGTACAAAAGTTGATAGCAGGTTATCATATAATTAATTACATGAATTAAGTCATATGTGGTCAGGCAGGTTTGTTCCAAGCTGGTTAGTCAGAGAGGCTATTTATCATAAGCAGGAGAAAATAGGGAAGGAGCTGGGGGCTGAGGGGTGGTTGAAACACTTGTCCTTGACTAGTTTATCTCAGTGAGACAGCCCTTGAAAACAGAATATGTTTATGTGTCAGACAGTACAGGCAGTCCTGATGGATGTGGTCAGACTGAGTCAGGTCAGACTGCCTCGAAGATGCAAGTGATGTGGTCAGTCAAGGCTAACTGAGCCTAATGGTCTAACGATGTGGTGGGCTGGTGAGCACATCTTGTCCTAACAGAACATCAGACTGTTGATTTTTAACTTTTCTGTCACATAATCATAACAGCATGCTATTTGCATGCCTCAACCCTATTAGATTATGGAATATTCATTGTGTGAAAAGGAGAAATTCTATACAGAAGAATTCAAATGTGAATGTTCACTGGTGTTCTGCCCAATGGCCTCAGAGTTAAGTACTCTTCGGTAGGAAATTGGCATCTAGTGTCTTCACTATTCCACTGAAAACTTCAAAAATTGGCACTAGCTGTCATTTAAAACCAGAAATTTGATCAGGGAGATCTTAAACTTGATTAAATATACCCAGAATTGAAGTCTTATATCCTGTATGAGTATTTTTTTTAAACACTAAGATAATCAAGCAAAACATTTTTTTTTTTGTCTTTTTGAGACAGGGTGTCACTGTAGAGCTAGGCTGGCCTTGAACTCACTTTGTAGCCCAGGCTGGCCTCAAACTCACAGCGATCCTCCTGCCTTAGCCTCCCAACTGCTGGCATTACAGTCATGCACCACTATGCCCAGCTGAAAATGTTCTTAAATATTGTAAAAATATTAAAAATAATTATTAATTTCATATGATGCAGTAATTCTACATCTGGGTATATAGTCAAAAGCTCCAAAAGTAGTTTTTTGAAGAAATATCTGTATACCCATGCTCACAGTAGCATTACTCACAGTAGCCAAAGTGTAGAAACAACCCACAGTTGTTTGATGGTCACAGTGTTCTCTATACATGAAATGAATGTTCTTCATCCTCAAAAAAGGTATCACCCACCACATGCTCTCACATGGACGAGACTTGAGGACATTACGTTAAGACAAATAAGTCAATTATAAAAAGCATAGAAAGAAAAATACTGTCTGATTCCATTTTCTATGAAGCACCTAGAGCAGTCAAATTTATGAAGGCAGAAAGTAAATGGTTACTGCTAGGGCTGGAGGAGGAGAGTTGTTTAATGAGTATGTACAGAGTTTCAACTTGGCAAGCTGGAAGAGTCCAGAAGAGATTGGCTGTGTTGAACGATTTGCCCCTGCAGGGTAAGGGAGTGTTAATGACCCCAAATACTTTGTAAGACAGGACATAATGATTTCAGGCTCCATGAGGGCCAGAGTCCTGCCTATGAAGAGTCAGTCCAAAGGAAAGCAGCAGCTGAAGAGTACACTCCCAAGCATTGCCAAGGGCCTGCAACTGGCAAGAACTTGATTGACAAGTGGATGGGATTCAGGGTATCTGGAAAACCTATAGTAGGAAGAAAATGGGGCAGAAGCCAGGGATATATGCCAGTGTAGAAGGAGGTAGAGGAAGGATGTGGCTCAACTGAGATAATTCTGATTCCAGACTTAAAGCACTATATTAATATCAGGCCCCAAATGATAAATCTAGTGCTACAGTTGTTCTGTTTGCACTGGTCAAAATAAGTTCTTCACCTTCCGGAGGGTTAACCTGTAGGGAGAAACTCATAGAATATTGGTGAATTGAGGGAGAAACAGAACTAAACTAGGACAGTGACCTGTAAATCATAAAGGGCTATACAAAGGCAATCTTTTGTATGGGAGGCGGGGGTGCTGGTGCTAGGAATCAAACCCAGTGCCTTGTATGGGTTAGGCGAGTGCTTTACCACTGAGCTACATGCCTAGTCCAGGTATATGTCTTTATACGTTGCTGATTAGAAAGCTGCCTCTGTGTGAGAATGAATCAGACTTGCCACTTAACACTGGAACCCTGCCTTACCTTTCTGTGTTCCCATTTCTTCAGGAATAACCTAGAAATAATAATAGTAGTCACCACAGAGGATGGTCTGAGGTTAAATGAATGAGATAATGTGATCTAGACACCTTGGTAGCTTTTTCTGCTCTACAACCTGTATTTCAATTATGCCTTTTTTTTTTTGCTCACTCACCCTATACTATTTGTTCTCAGCCAGGTGTAACTCCCCCAAGGACCTTTTCCACTGTTTGGAGATAAGGGTTGCTTGCCTGAAACCTGGTAAGAAGCTTGCTCTGGGCATCTAATGAGTAGTGGCTATCACGAGATAGACACGTCAGAGGCCCACAACCATTAACCTATACCAAATGTAAATGGTGAAATCCTGAGAAATCCTGACCTAGGCCTATTTCTGGAAACTAGCAGAATTTCATCTAGTGTGATTGTGAAGGAATAGGATGGAGTATTCTCCCCTCACTTTCTGGGATGGGACCCTCATACTCTGAAAAGATGGAGTATATGTATAGCTGTAACCTCTGTGGGCACTGTCACCAGGAGTTCTCCTATCCTTGTCCTTTTTTTCGTGCCACGCAGTAGGGGTGCGGTGAGATTTATACATTCCACGACACACTGGCCCACTCTGATCTTCCTAGCTCTTGCACGGTTGCTTTCGGAGAGATGTAGTTCGTGAGTGTCTTTTTACTGATCTGGGAAGTGGAGCCGAGAGGGAGCCTCGGAGCCCGCAGCCTGGCTGCCTCTGATGTTGCACTGCACATTCCAGGCTTGATAGGCAGGGAAGGCGAAGGTCTTTGTAGCTGCTTTCAAATAAGGAGGACCATTCTGTTTCCATCAGCATAATTTGGCTGGTCTGACAATTGTGTTCATTTTTCAATCGTGGATGATGAAAATGTCTTTTAGCAATACAGAAAACCTACCATTTTGGAAGGGGCAACTTGAGGTTTTCATGCTTTCTGGAACATTATAGGACTCTGCCCTAACAGCCAGGAAAAACGGTCATGGCTGTAAGCCAGGTGCTGCTTAACATCATCACTTTCCCTCCCCACCTGTTGATTTGTTTTGGAAAGGACAGATTAAGGCACGGGACTCTCTGTTGGGACTATCAGTGAATCTGTAGTGAAAATTTGACTTTTCTCACATTTATTCTCAGAGAGGTTTAGAACTTTATTTCAAACTAGTGCAGAGATGAGGGGGCGAAGGGATGCTCTGAACTGTGTTACCCTAGTCCCGAAGTCGGAGCAAGCGAACAGTCTGTGGGACACAGTCCCTCGTGGCATTAGCCGGTGGTATGAATAAACAGTTACACTGCGCAAATTTCTCATTTCAGATTTAAAACACTGGGCTAAATGACACCTAATCAAGACATCAAGCTTCATACTAACAGGGATGGTAGCTACATTTTAAGTCTGATGAACTTTATGTTCCATGCGCACATAAAGAATGTTTTTAGTGGCTGATGAGTGAGCTAGATGTTCATTTTCTTCACCAAACGGCTATGGAGTTTATTTTTCTCAGTGAACACTGATCTTAAATACACATAGATGTTAAAATCCAGCTGCTTTCTCTTTGTGAGAAAAAAGTAGTCTTAATTACTTTTCATAATATATACATGTGTTTCACTCTAGAGAAGTGCAGCATGCAACAAATAACATCTTAATTAAAATCCACTGAATGCTTCTTCCTGTTCTTTTTATCTCTGTATGGTCTTGCTGCACAGTTTCTGCATCTGATTCATGAAGAAGTGGCATCTCTGAAATACAGCTTTTCAGATAACAGAAACAGATTTACCAACTTTATTATGAGTTTTGAGCTCATGATTAAAATTTCCCCATTCATGTACTCTAATTGTGAGCTTCACAAAGGAAAAGACAACAATTATATCCATTTTACATATTGATCAAGTGATTTTTGTTTAGAAATGGCCTAAAGGGATGTACAATTAACTTCCACCAACTAAACAAATGCAATAACCCTGAATTTCTGGGTGTTTACTCCTTAACAATATAATTGCTATTAGTAGGGAAATTAATGTTATTTATTTTGTCAGAATAAATTATTTAGGAGTATTTCTTTTTTGGTATTGTATTATATTATCTAAATTGAATATGTGTAATTGGAATGTCACAACTGTTTTGGAACATAAATGCACTAGTGTTTAGGGCTGTATAAAGACCAGGCTCTGTCCTGGTCCGAGTTATTCCATGCTGTATAGAACATCAGCTTTCACCTTGGGCCTAGGCCTGAGTTACTCCCTTTTATAAAGCAACAATTTGCCCTGAATTACTCCATTTGGAGCACAAGTGCCAAAGTAGAGTGACTTTCCACCTTGTTATACAAGTGAACAACCACCATCTGTCCAGCATAACTGCAAGACACAAGCTAATAGATAACTTATTTGTGCCAATAAAAAATTAGCTTATGGAATTTGGCGGCACATGGACGTGGGCATATCAGAAGAACCAAGCACGTGAGCTTATCAAACACCTGCATAGTGGCACCACTGAGTCCCTTATCAGGTCAAATACTCTGTTGAAAGTCTTGGCCAGGAAAATCACTAGGCGAAGAACCTCTGTCTGTCCCTGGGGCTTCAGCTTAGGGAAGTTTCTCTTGCTCTGGATGCACCCATGGCTCCTTCAGGCTGACATTTTCAAAACTGCATGCCATTCAGAGTTGGGTTTAGACTTCACCTTTTCACCTGACAAATCTGCACCTCAGTCTTGGGACTCTGCCACCAGGCTCTGGTCTGTGAACACCTTAGTGTCCTGCAGACTTCCTCTACCTTTGCTCTTTCTGTGGGCTTCCTAAAATCCCTGTGGCCACTTCTAACCCTTTCTTAGCTGAACCCTTTCTTAGCCTTCTCTAACCAGTGCATTACTATGTGACAAGTGAGAGTTGAGTGTTAAAGAGTAGTTTAGATTGAAGTGGAATAAAAGAACTTGTAATTGCCTTAGTCCTGACACAGAGCAAAAGTTAGAGTACTCCATGAGCTAGAGCTGATGAAATTTACCTTTGTGGATTTATTGTCATTCAATAAAGTCTGACATTGTGGAAAAACACAAACATGTCTATGTTGATGGCAGGATGCTATAATAAAGTAGCACAAGCTGAGCGATTCAAATAAGATAAATTTGTTTCCTCACAATTCTATAGGCTAGAAGTCTGAGATCAAAGGGACAGTAGTGTGAAGCTGAAGTTCTCTGAAGAAACTGCATCTGTATTAAAAATCCTGCAGACTGCTTAACCTTGGCTTGGACAACCATCCGATCGGCATGACTACAAGTCACAAGCTGGTAAATTACTCACGTGTGCCAATAAAAAATTAACTTATCAAATTAAATCAGGAGCACACAGACACGGGTATATCAAATGTCAACAGAAGAATCAGACACATGAATTTACCGAACCCACCAGATGAAATCCCCTCAACCACATCACGGTTGTGGAGAGATAGAATGTTGACAGTTGAGCACCAAAATTATCTTGGAGCTATCTTAGACCATTTAATAAACATTTCTTAACTTTTGTATCTGGCCTAACATCCTCATTTTAATGTAAAATTCCTGAAATGTATTACTGAATCTGTAGCCTCCACCCACTCTAAGAATGCTATAACACATGAAAGTTTTAGATTTCCCCCACTTTGCTGTAGTCCACCGACCTGATGCCCCCACCAATGCTTGTGGTAAATGCATTGATTTGTGACTTGAGCTTGAGTCTACAAGAGTCATCCTGGCACCTGGGCCCGTAGACACACCTGGATCCTGAGTCCATGATGATCAGCTTGGGTTCTGGGTCAAGTGAGATGATCACAGTGCCTCAGTCTATATGGGCCACCTGGCACCAGAATATATTGGGGTGGACCTTGAGTACTGGTCCACGAGAGTAGGATTAGACCCTGGGTCTGCTGGCTCCTAAGACACAGAGACCAGCCTGGAGTCTAGACCTGTGGGAGCTAGACTAGAACCTGGGACTCTAAGAGTTAATCTGGAGCCTAGATCCATGATAGATGACCTACATCCAACCTAGGGCTACAGGGCTTATTTGGTGCTTGAATGGGCTTGAGGGTTAACAGGGACAGATCTAGGTCTAAGGCTGGGGAGGCCAGGATGGAACCTAGATCCACCAGGGAGTTTCTTAATCTGTTCTCTGGGGTCAACCTGGACCTTAGGTCTTCTGCCATGGGGCTATGGGGCCCATTCCAGAGGCTGAGTCCAAAGGTTCTTTCCTGGTGCCTGAGGCTGCAGGGGCCTAGTAATGGAGTGGACCTGGAGGCCAGCTCTGTAGGTGCCAGTCTAGTGATCAGACCTCCCTAGCAGTATGTTGGGCCTGGAGAGTCAGTATGTCAAAGCCAAACTGGTCCTTGGGTAGGTTTGGAGACTGAGCCTACAGGGCTAGCAGAGCCTGGGACTGTGTGGGCCACCCTGGCACTGGGATGGGGATGAAGCTTAGGGTTGCTGGAGTCCTACCTTTAGGAAAGGACTGGAGGCTCAGACTGTGGGTATTGGCTTGGAGTCTGAGGTTGTGGAGGCCTGCTTGGTGCTGGGGTTTACTTAGGTGGTCCCGTTGTTGAGTCCAAAGCAAAGCCTGGGGCTCACGCCCCACGCTCCTGCCCCACCCCCACCCCACCCCTGCACAGCGTATATCTGTGTTATACTGCTACTGCTGGGGTTGGGCGGGGGTGAACTTGGAATATGAAACTGTTTACCTATACTCTTCAATGTGTCTTTTCCTATTTTTGTGCAATATGCAGACACTATGATCTCAGCTGGCTTTTCTTAGCTCTAGTGTAGATATTTTCATTTATAAACAGTTGTTCAAATTGATGTTTCTATGAGGGAACAAGCACTGGAATGTCCTGTTCCTCCCCGTTGCAGATGTTGCTGTCAACAGGAATATGTCCACGACAGGACAGCATGCATAAGGAAGTCAACTCCAGCAGAAGTTTATTAGTTTATAAGCTGGAACATAGTGTTCAAAAATGATTTCTTGAAATAGGTGAAAAAAATATGAATATGACATTTCGTTTCTGAGCCTGTTGCTTACTAGAGAACTTAAAGTTCATTAGAGCGTTTTAGATCAACAAAAATGTAGGAGCGTGTGTGTGTGTGTGTGTGTATGTTGTTTTGTTGTGAAAGCTGTTTTGTTTTTTGTGCTGGGGATCAAATCCACAGCCTTGCATATGCAAAGTGTGTGCTTAACTACTTAGCTATCCCTTCTACCAATAAAAAGGGGGGGGGGTAAAGTAATCAGTATTATTCTCTTTTAGTCACTTCCTTTGTTGCTGAGACACAATATCTGACACCCACAACTTAAAGGAGGAGAAGAGCTTTATTTTGGCTTATGGTTTTCAGAGGTTCCAACCCATTCAGCTGGTTCCAAGGCAAGATGGCATGGCACAGGGGCACGGTAGCGGAGAGCTGCACAAGACATGCTAAACAGGAAAGGCTGGGAAGGGAGATACAATCTTCCTGGTCACTGTCACAGTAACGTCTTCTGACCAGGCCCCATCTCGTAAGTCAGCTATTTACCCCTATAATCCAACCGCCTTCCAAAGGTTCCACTTACGATCACATGAGGCTTTAGGAGGACATCTAGATATAAATCATAACATACTGGAAACAAAGTAAATAAAATTACAACTTAATATATCTTGTGGTGTTAATGTCCTTTATTTAATCATTCAACAGATATTTATTGATCAATAATTAGACAAGTGAACAACATAAAATCTCCCTCAATAAGGAATTGTATGAGAGAAAGACCAGAAAGGCAATGATTGCTTACACTGGATATACGGACAAGAGATATGTAGGGTATAGCATGAAATGCTTCCTAGAGGATGTATCTCAAAGGATTATTTGGTATCAGAAGTGGTAGAACAGAAAGAAGAGAGTCCTGGCAGAGCTAACCCAAGAGAAGAAGGTGCTTTTGGAGTGCAGCATACAGCTGCAATGAGTATGAGTCGTGGTAGATTATGAGACTGGAAAGGAGATGACTCCTAGCCTAAAAGCTTTTAGATACTTTACTAAAGAGTTGCACTTTATTCTTAATATAATGAAGGGACACAGATAATCTTTAAGTCAATGAATTAATCAGATCCATTCCTTTCTGTTTCTGACTCTGTCTCTTTCTCTATCTGTGGTGAGAGTTAAAAACAGTAGGTGACAGTTGTTTTAAGAATCCAGATAAGTTACAAGGAATTGAGTTAAAAACAGTAGAAATGAAAAAGAGGTGACTCAATAAATGACACTTAGGAGACATATTTTGACATGTTTATGACAACTTGTTGGTTTTATGCTATAAGCCAAGCACTGTGCTAACTACTAAGAATATAGAAAAGTAGTTCTTATATTTAAATAACTTTTAGACCAGGGATGGATGCAAACAGATGAACTATAAGGCAAGAAAGATGTATTATAATACAGGTATAATCAAGGGCTATACTTGTCTGGTAAAGATGTGATAACTGCAACTGAAGGAAAGGAAGAGAAAGGAAAAAAGAGTAAGGAGGAGAGGAGAAAGGAATGAGGAGGAGGAGGGTACTTTTCAGGTGAAATGAAGGTGGAATAGATGTGTAGAGGGAAGGAGGAGAAGCATATTCATTTTGCAGAACCACAAATAGCCTGCTATATGTGAACACAAGGTCCATGAGAGCATGTGGTGAGAAATATGGTTGGAGAAACCAACATAAGTATAAGAACAGTTTTATGGCATGCAGAGGGGTTTGAAATTATTTCTGAAGGCCATAAAGCATCACTGAAGAATATAGGCACATGATAACCTAGTTGGTGTTTCAGGAGGAGCTGCTGCAGCAGGCTGCAGAGTGGATCCAGTGAGCAGGATCAGTAACGAGGCTGGAATTGAGTGCAGGTGAGCATCTGACCAAGGCTGGGATAAACAGGTAGAATTTATAGGACTTGTAGCAGAACTGATGGGGAGGCCTCTAAGTATTTGAAGAATGCTTCTTCTGCAGGTCTTACCAGAGCAATCGTATTCACAAAGTAGGCACAACTTGGGGTTCAGAAGCTCCAGCATCCCTCCTGTGTGACACGGTCACTCCCACCAAGATGGCTGCATTTTTCACTAACAGATGTTGGAGAGTGGCAGAATGTTGTGTTAAGATAAAAATATTTTATGTATCTTGCTAAGGAGTTGTAGCACAGAAGGCTAGCATCAACAAAGAGAAATAAACTTCTTTGTCATATTTGTACAGCCTTCAACATCATCAATCTCGAAGCTGCTAGGTCTCATTTGAATCTGACTTTTCATTCTTATTCTGACATCCTCCACAAATCTGACTCAATTATAGATATAAACCGGAGACTCCTACTCATATTCGTCACACCTCATTTGTCTATTATCTCATCTAGACAGCATTACTAAATTAAGAAGGTTCTCATTGCAGCTTAAGGGGTCACTTAATTTTCAACTACACCAGTGTCTTCAAGAATTTTAACTATTCTATCTACCAGTAGATTTAATATTTCTGTTTTAGTATTTAGATCTTTGATCCATTTTGAATTTAGTGTAGCACATGGTGAAACTTGTAAATTGCCTATGGCAGGTTGCTTTATTGTTAGTATTTAGAACCCTTAGGTAATGACTACTTCTCAAGGTATCTTTCAGGTGTGGCTGATTTTTAGGTTTTGAGTCTGTTGCAAGATCTTCACCAATTTGCTGGGGATGAGAAGTTGCTGTCTGTTTAGCCACAGTATTTTCTGTGACCGTTAGTCAATCTCAGTCTTAGAATACCAGGAAGAACAGCTGTTGAGAACAACTGTCACAGCCTAGAAAATGACAAAAGTGAGGTAATCATTAATTTGCCACCTTTAACCATATGGACTAGATTTGTAGTTATATAACAAAATCTAAAACAAGCCAGAAAACTATATGCAGAATATAACTCCTTACTATGTCAATTTTACACTCAGTGGTTAAAATTAAAAGGGGTTAGGAAAAAAAATAGAGAATTAATAGAGGAAGAGATTACAAGTAAGGCTGAAGGAGAAAGGGGATCATGCTAACATTGGGAAACATGCAGAAGACTGGAGAGAAAGAGAGGAGGAAGAGATAAAAGCAAGAACAGAACAGAACAACCATAAAGAGGCTAGTAACCATGTTCACATGCATATAAAAACAAGATCAAACAATGAAGAAAAAAACAAAACCACAACAACAGCAACAAAAAACAGAGAGAGGAGGGAGAGGAAGAGGGTGAGGGAGAGGGGGTGGGGGAAGAGAGAGAGAGAGAGAAAACAAGTCCACTTTCAGGTTTGTCTGTGCTGTCACTAGTAGACAACATGTAGAGACAGAGTCCAGATCTGTGTTGATTTATCCCAACAAACCAGCAGTAGCTTTATTGTGGGGTAGTGGATAATCTCAGCTAGTCTGCACCTTTATTTCCCTTGAAGTTTAGTCTGTATTCCAGCCATGGGGGCTGAGAGCAAACTTATTCAGCCTGTAGAAGTCAGTGCACCTCTGCAGGCCTGAGCCGAGCTGGGAGCTACTAGATGGATCCAGTGCTGCTCTGCGTTCTGAGCTCAGCCAGCTCCTCTGCAAGATGGCTCCTGGCTGATGGCTCTCTCCTGGGATGAGTGGGTCTTAGCAATCACCACCAACTAGTGCAGTCTTTCATGTCCACTGCTCCCCTCCACTGCTTTGTCTCTCCATGGAGGCCTCTGGGGTCACCAGCCATCACCATGTGTCTGCAGGTTCAAACTGCTCATCTTGCTCATTGAGTCCTGACTCAAGGAGAAGGTTCCACAGGTTACCTTCTTCTTCTTCACTGAAATTTCTCTTTTCACTCTCTCTGTGGACTATAGTTCACACTTCCAATTCTTCCTGAGTCCAGGAGACCCACTTCCTTCCTTCTTGTCTTCCTCATGTTGGTGTATTCCAGCATCTGGATGTCATCTCTCAAAGAGATCTGACATCTTGTTCTAAACCTCTTCTTTTCCTTTACCTTTTGTTTTTGAATTTTTTTTTTAATTTCAAGATAAGGTCTAAGTCACTAAGTTGTTTATACTGAGCTCTAACTTGCAATCCTCCTGGTTCACTCTCCCAGAGGGCTGGGATTGCAAGTGTGTGCCTATTTCCCTTTGCTCCCCCTTGCATCCCAATGGGCTGGGACACTCTGCTTCAGTGTCCTTTCTGTCTAGCTAACTGACATTCCCCACATGAGTGCAGTCAGACAGGTAGCATGGTGCCCTCCCCCACTCCTGCTACATGGGAGAATACTGTTGCATTTTTGAGAACAGTGAGGTAGGCACCCTGGAGTAGCTAAAATCAGAAAGAGATGGATCTGGGCCTCTTATTTGCATCCCCAGCATTCACAGCAAGATTTCTAGAAGATTTTCTGGTTTTAGCCCTTGCCCTCACAGCAACAGGCCTGCAGCTGCTATATACATAGCACTTCCCAGGCACTTTCTGGGTTTTAGTCTAGGAGAGCTCCCTCCTGCACAGTGGTCCCCCTGTGGCCCTGTCAAAATACTCACTTTGGCGTTCCTGTAAACCTGCTTATGAGTTATTTCTCAGGCATTGTGGGCATCAGAAGTCCTGTAAATACACTTAAGATATTTATCCTGAGTAGTGTGGATAGAAGTATAACACTGAAGAGCACCAGAGAGCAGCAGACAACAAAGCCCAGCAGCAGAGACACAGCACCTGCTAAAGTAGAACTACAGTATCCAGCACAAGATGGCATCAGATTGGCAACAGCAGTGACCTGAAGCTGGCTGTGTCAGTTGGTAGCATTCAGTATACCTGGTGTCACCTGGTAACGTCAGGACTGCTAGCAGAGCTGCATTTTTCCAATTCACAATTTCCATTTGAATCAAGCAAAAGAACCTAGGCTGATGGGTGGAACCCTACTGATTCCTCTAGCCTCAGGAGTCACGAGAAAACAAGCTTCTATTGCTTAAGCCACTCAGAATAGGACCTTTGTTATGGTAGCCCTAGCAAACTGAGCTCAGCACTCTTCATGTATTGTACAGTGTCTCCCCAAGGATGTTTAATGTGAAAGAGATCTTCCGGTAACCAGAGCTGTGAGGGGAAGATGTGTTGTACTCTGAAGTGCACCGTCACTTTATTATGATACAGAATCATGTGGAAGAGTAGTTTAAGAACATCCTATTTGTTGTCCTGGGTTTATAAATCCAGGGAACAAGTAAACATGCATCAAATCACCTGGGAAATTTCAACATAGTTCTCCCTTAAAGAAGATGTGGGCTGAACAAAGAGGCTGGAAGTCAGGACTCATAGTTTTAACAGCCACACAAACCTATTCTTTTGATTGGAAAATATGACTAATGACACAGGACATTGTCTTCCTGTCAGAGGGATTTTGAAGAGTGATCCAACAGTGAGCTGACTGCACAGAGTATCATAGAAACAACAGTTCCCTGGTATTCGAGTTCCCAGGGGAGCTATTAGATGCAGAACTCCTGTTTCTTTAACCCTTTAACACTCAGCTCTATGGAATTCAGAGCCACATCTTGTTTTTGCAAATAATTTTTCAGCATAAGCACAAAAAAGTGTCATAATATTCCTGCTTTATTTTAATTACTGGGAATTGAACCCAGAACCTCACGCATGCTAGGCAAGTACTCTGCCACTGAGCTACATCCTGGGCCCCTGCCATTTCATTTTATTCTATTCTATTCTATTTTTTGGTTTTTTGAGACAGGGTCTTATTGTAATCCCAAATATTGAGCACGGTAATCCAAGTATTGTAGTCCCTTTTTCAGTCTTCCTCACAATCCAAGAAGTTATATTTATAATCGCATTGAGACATTATTGGAATCCTGGCAAGTTAATTCCAATCTACCACCTCCAGTGCAACCCACAGCGAAAGTAAAGACACTGAGACATATTCAAAGTTAAGGGCAGCCTAGGGGTCCTGAGTCCAATGCTCGTGAGGACATGTGGACAAAGGTCTTGATCCTAGGCCTCTCCCAGAATTTATTATCTTGTGAAGAAGGGGGTGGCTTAAAGATGAGTGACAGTGAGGATGGTGGGAACTATGGGAGTCACTTGCAAAATGCAGATAAAGATAGGCAGAGGGATCAATTTGCATAACCCAATCAAGGTAGCAACTGAATTGTTTTTGGATGCTGTCACTTTAGTTTCTGATATTTAAAGTTTGTGCCCTGGGGATTGACAGCTTCTTTTTCGAGGCTCATATTCAGTCGACATTCCTGGAGCTCACTGGCTCTACCATCCTGCTGTGCCTATATATTTTACAGAGATCACTATGTGAGGAAACGGAAGACTGTCTGATGGCTTTAGAGATTACATACCAGTACCTGGCTAGCCCCCTATTTGCAATGCTTAGAGCCAATTGAAGAGAGAAGGAAATACTATAGTCAGCTGTGTACATATCAGTATAAGGAAATAAGTCTCGATATAATCAAAGTTGCAGCAGTTGTTCTGCATTGAAGGGGAGTCACTCAAATTGTCTCCCACAGGGTCTCCCTATGCAGTTCAGGCTGACCTTGAACTCACTTCGTAGCCTAGGCTGGCCTCAAACTCACAGCAATCCTCCAGCCTCAACCTCTCAAGAGCTGGGATTACAGACGTGCCACCACACCCTGCTAGCCCCTGCATTTTAAATGGTCTTGTAATTTGTATATGTAATGTCGAGGAAGGTCAAATAACAGAACTAAAGTATTGCCATTAGATCACTTAGGAACACCTGTTCTCTCTTGCTTTTGGACTTAAGTATAACCTCATTCCCATTACATAGAGGAAAACAGTAATTTACAGTGGAGATAAGTAGGATTCTTTAATAAAATGAACCAAGTTGACATAATTAATAGTATTTCTTGATATGATGGACTGAAATGACACAGCATTACTTCTGTGGTATTCATGGCAAACATGCATAAATGTAATTCAAGAACATCTGACACATCTCATTAAGGAATAGACCTGCTGTGAATGGACTTCCTGTGTGCTTCAAGTGTTGCAGTAATGAGACCAAGTGTTGCAGTAATGAGAAAGGGAGGGGAGACGAAGTAATTGTTTCTGATTAAATGAGATAAATGAGACATGACAACTAAATGCAATGGTGAATCCTTTTCTGGACCAGAAATGCCTTTTCTTTTGCTATTAAAAAAAATGGTAGCCAATCTTGGTGACATATACCTGTTACCCAGCATTGGGAGGTTGAATCAGAAGAACTGCAAGTTTGAGTTTCACCTGAACAACTTAGAAAGCCTCTGTCTCACTACAAAAACAACAGGGAATGTAGCTCAGTGAAAAGACCCTGAGTTCGACCTCCATTTAAATAAATAAATAAACAGAGGTTGTGGGTATAGCTCAGTGGTAGAGTACCTGCCTACCTAGCATAGTAAGGCCCTAGGTTCAATCCTCAGCACCATAAATTAAAAAGAGAAAGAGAGACAAAGACAGAAAAGAAAAATATTAATGGGACAACTGGTCACATTTAAATCCATTAATCATACAATAGAATAGTGTAGCAATATTAGCTTCCTGATTTCAGTACTTGTATTGTGGTGATACAAGAAAATGTTTTCTGTTTTTATTTTGTTTTGAAGTGGCTAAGTAAAAATGGACCTCATGTCTGCAAGTTATTCTGTTTTTAAAATCTAGCTGTAGAAAGCTGTTAATTTAAGGAATTTAGATGAGAATATTAAGAATTATTTGTGGTATATTATAATTTTAATGTAAGTTTTAAAAGTATACTATATAATCTCAGTTAAGAAAGAATTTAGAAGACAAATGTAATACAGTGCTCCTAGTACCTCCAACTCTAACATACATTGCTTGAAACTATAGTCAGGCTGAAAAGACTTTATATATGCTGAGTTTCTTTGAAGTGAAAAAGAAAAGTTTGTGATGGTGTTCTTTTCACTGGCAGCTAAATTCTCAGCATGTTCCATGACTATGTCGTTGTCTCAGTTTGTTTTGTATTGCTGTAACAAAACACCTGAAGCTGGGTAGCACATGCCAGTCACCCTATCATGAAGGGGGAGAGGGAGAGAGAGAGAAGGAGAAATTGATTTGGTTTGCACTTGTGGCAGTTCATGAGCTTGGTGCCAGCATCTGCTGGGCTTTATGAGGGCCCCATGTCAAAATATGACAGAGAAGTGGAAGGGGAACTGGCTACATGCAGAAGGGAACCAAGCACATAGATTGGTCTTGCTTTATGACAACCCACTTATGCAGTACCAATTTAATCCCAGGACTGCTAGAACTCCCACAGGCAGCATTAATCTATTCCTCAGGGCAGAGCTCCCATGGTCTAGTTAGCTCCACCAACTCCTCACATTCTATACGAGGGACCAAGCTTTCACTATATGAACCACATCCAAACCGTAGCAATAATAACTTTTACTGTTGGCAAGAGGAACAGCTGGTATTTGATTTTGGATACATGATATTCACTTTACCATCATTTATAAAGTAATTACTACATGCCACTCACTGTAATAGGCTTAGGGATAAAGAAATAAAACATACATGGATGTGACTTAAAGGATCTTACAGCAGTAAGGGAGGCACATATAAATGAATAACTACAATAAAGTAATGTAGGTGTTATAAGTATATGTATGTGTGTATAATCTACACTTGTACAAAAATGATCAATTCTCAGGGAGTAGAGATAAATAGAAAATTCTTAAAAGAGATATTTTACTTGAACTAGGTCTTAAAGGATGTGTAGAGGATGGTTGTGGTGGTGCATGCTTGTAATACCAGCACACGGTAGGCTGAAACAGGAGGGTTGTCACAAATTCAAGACCAGTCTGGGCTACATAGTGAATTCAAGGCCTGTCTGAGCTACATGGCAAGACCCTGTCCAAGAAAACTAAATAAAATAAAATAAAATAAAATAAAAACAGCTATGTGTGGCACACACCTGTAATCCCAGCACTTGGGAGGCTGAGGCAGGAGGATCGCCATGAGTTTGAAGCCAACCTGGGCTACACAGTTCAAGGTTCAAGGCCTTCCTGCACTATACAGTGAGACCCTGTCTCAAAAAAAATAGTAGAGGTTTACATGAACAAAAAAAAGGTATTCTAGGTAGGTGGAATGACATAAATAAAAGAAATTGAGCTATGACACCATATATAGTACTAATGGGACAACAAATAATTCAGAAATGGCTAAATTCAAGACAAAGTGAGAGAAATGAAAGAAGATGCTCGAGAAGATTCAGGGCTGGTTCTTGGGGAGACTCATAAGCCATTGTGCCAGGAACCACTGCATGATCCTACTGAAGCCGTTTGGAGGTTCTGTGCCACTTGTCTGCATTTGCAAGTAACTAAGTTGTTGAAATATCACATGCAAAGCAAGACACACCAAGATAGGTCACTCTGTTCCCGAGAGAGGACTGGTGTTCACTATAGTAAAGATGGAACAGACAATGGATGTTCTCTGATATTTCTGTCTTACATTATTAGATAATGTAAGATTTGCATTCCTTCCACTTTTTAAAAAATCTCTGTAAGGGACTGAAGAAAGCTTGACTTCCATGTACCAAATGAAAAGGTCATCTTGTGTCTTGGTTACTTTTACTTTTCTCTGGTTGCTGGGACAAAATACCTGACACCCAGAATGAAGGAAGGAAAGGTTTATTTATCTTACAGTTTTTGGAGGTTTCAGTCTATAATCAGCTGGCTGCAAGGCAGGATGGCATGGCACAGGGGCAACACTTCAAGGCAGCAGCAAACAAAAATAGCCAGAGCAAAAGGGAGATAAACAAGCCTCTTTTCCTCCCTTATATTGTATACAGGTCACCACACCCTCCACACTCCCACCCCCTGCTTCAGGGAAGGTGTAGCACTCACAAAACCTCCTTTCCCTGCTTTGCACAGGATGAGGATATTTACAAATTAAGAATCCTGGCTCCCTGCTGAGTCTCTCAGTTAAACTTCTAAACATCTCAAGTTGATACAATGTGTCAACCATAGCATCTCGCATGGTCACTCCAGGGAGAGGAGCAGAGGTCTACTAAGAACAGTGCTAGTCTTTGGGTGCACTTCTGTATTTGCTTGCCTCTCATAAATCATGGTAATAAGGGATCAGAAACCTTTGCTCAAGTTTTTGAAAGATTTCATCATTGAAGAGAAACCTTAAAATCAGAAGTCTAAGGAATGAGTTCAGGAAATACATACTGATTTCCTAAGATTATTGAGTAAAAATAAAATGTCTCTCTCTTTTTTTTAATAAAACGTTTCTTTGAAAATCTTCCTGATTTGTATCAGTTAGGATTCTGAACCTTTGTTTACTCCCTAAAATATTTTCAAACATGTATTTGATAAGAAACTGTTGTCCAAAGCATTCAAAGAACACTTAAAGTGCAACAATAAGAAAATGAACAATTCAAATTTTAAAAATGGGAAAAATATCTGAATAGACACTTCATAAAGATGATAGAGAAATGACAAATAAACATATGAAAAATACTCAACATTATTAGCAAATGTTGTATATAACATTGGGGAATTGCAAGTTACAACAATGTGATGCCATTATGTATGTGGGATAGTGAAAATCCAAAACACAACACAAAATGCTGGCAATAATGTGAAGCAAAAGAAATTCTCGTAGTAGAAAGGCAAAATGGTCCAGCAATTTTGGAAGACATTCTGGCAATTTCTTACAGAACTAAACATTCTTACCATGAGATCCAGCAATTGTGCTCTCCATATTTACCCAATGAGTTGAAAACTGTATCTACATAAAAACCTGTGCTCGAATATTTATAAATGTAGGAAGTAACCAAAATAGCTATCAATAGGTGAATGAGTAAGCAAGGTATAATGTATAGATACTACGGAATATTGTTATCAACAGTAAAAAGAAAAGAGCTATCAAACTATTTGTCTTAGTTACTTTTTTGTCACTGACACAAAATACCTGACAAGCACAATGTAAGAAAGGAGACGTTTACTTTGGCTCACAGTTTATACAGGTTTCAATCCATAGTCAGTTGGCTCCAAGCCAGGGCAGTGTGACAGAGAAGAACCAGCTAATGATATGAAGGAAGGCGGGAAGCAGAGAGAGGGATCCAAGAGGAAGAAAGGGCAATAAGCCCTTTCAGGCCACACTCTCAGTGACTCATCCCCTCCACCAGGCTTCACTTCCCAAATCATAGGTAGAAACTCACCAGTGAACTAATTCATGGATGAGTATCACGCCTCCATGATCCAATCACCTGCCAATGCCCCACCTATGAGCACATGAGGTTTTGGGAGGGACATCTAGATATAAACCATAATATTCTTCCCCTGGGCCCCAATATTCATCCACATCCCTTTAAGCAAAATGCATTTTATCCATCACTAAGAGTTTCCAAATTCCTCAGTTTCAGCATTGCTGAAATATCTAAATCCAAAGTCTCCTCTGAGATTTAGCTCTGAGCCCCTGAAAAATGGGGAAAAATTTTTAAGTACTGCCAACATACAAAGATACAGCATCAACATTCCCAGCCCAAAACAGAGAAATAGGATAGCAAGTGAGAACAAAATTCAATAGGAAAACATTCAACCCCATAGTTCCATGCCCACAACCCACAGCAATCTGGGGTAAGGTGTAAACTCCAAAGGGCTTCGGTGGCTCCACAACAGTGCGGGTGGCTATGGCAATCATAGATTCTCTCTCAGGCTAGCTTTGCTCACTCCTTGTGGCTTTCCTCAGATGGTCCATGTTCCTGGTTTTTCAGCATCCTGGGGTCCCCACTGCACTTTTGACTTCACTCTTACAGCTTCACACTCTGCCTCTGAGGGGCACATTACCTGGCCTCCCAGGCCTTCTTCTAAAATCTGGGTGGAAGACTCCCTGACCCCACAACATTTGCATTATGCATGCCTTGAAAGCCAGGATCACTTGGATGATGCCAAGGTCTGCTACCAGCTGAAGCAGCAACTGAGCCCTTTTTTATCTTGCAGAGGCCTCTGAGTGCCTTGATGACTGCATGTGGTGAACTGAATTCTGGGGCATCTATTCCCATTCCCTAGATTGCCACTATCCAGGAGCATGGTGCCCTAGGGCTCTCTTCTCAAAGCCAAATGCTTCACCTTTGCAATTTTGAGTCTTCCAAGCGTGGAGTTCTGTTGGTTCTTACAATGCCCTCAGGCCATCTTTTCTTTTGTCCTGTTCCAAAGTATTTGGCTTTTCAATGCTAATCTTTTTTGTGTGTGTGGCACCGGGATCGAACTCACAACCTCACACCTGCCAGACAGGTGCTTAAGCCACTGAGCCAAACTCCTGGCTCTAGTTTTTTGAGGCAGGGTCGCACTATGTAGCTCAGGCCAGCCTTGTGCTTTCATTGTAGCCCAAGCCAGCCTCAAACTCACAATGCTCCTCCTACCTCAGCCTCCCGAGTGCTGGGATTAAAGGCATGTACCACCATGCCCAACCATCAGTGCTAATCTTTTTAAGTAACCAAGCTCTCCTCTGCTCCATCTTTGTAGGATCAAACTTTCCTTTCTGGTCAAACTCAGAACTTTTAAAACTCAGAACTTTACTGGCCCATTTGGTCTTAATTTTCAATGTGAATTTGGCTAAAAACTTCAATGCCACTCCCTCAACATTAGACTGTCTTGAAATTTTTTCTGCCACATTAATTAGTCTGCCACCCTTAATCTCAGTCTCCTGCAAAGTTGCTGGATGTAAGCAAAATGCAGACAAATTTTCTGCCAGAGCGTAACACACATGGTCTGGAGTCCAGCTGCCAATGGAATGTGGATTCCCAACTGAAAGTTCTTGAGTCTGGTCTTTTTTGGCTGCACTGCAGTCAATATTCTGGTCTTCTGAGGGACCAGAATCTCCTAGCAAGCTTGGACCACAACATTCTAGGGCTGCTTCTCCAGCCCCCATCTTCAAATCTTTACAAACACCTGCCACTAAGTCAGTTCCAAAAGCTTCTGAACCACATGGTCAGGCAGGGTCACAGCAATGGTCCCACTTCTCTGGTAATGAAATCTGTGTCTGTATCAATTACTGTGTATTATACGAACAGTGTGTGCTAGAGAGCCAAAAGATCCAGTCAAAGGCCTGGAGCTCACTGAAGAGTCCCAAGCAAGTCTCTATCAGGAAGCTGAAGGGTCTGTGCTGAAAGGCAGAAGAGTTTGTACTGTAAGACTAAAGAGTCTGCATTGGAAGCCTGGAAACAGATGTCCAAGGTGACAGCGAAGACTGGAGCTCCTCTGAAGAAACAGAAGTGAGACTTCCTTCTTCTTTCCCTTTTTAGTCTCTCTAGACAACAAGCCCATTAGTCGGTGCCACCCATGCCCAGGGTGGGTCTTTACTCCTCAGTAAGTCTATTCAGAACTATGCTAAGTCAATCAGCTAGGTATTTCTTATTCAAGCTGACACCATGGTTAAATATCATACTATTAAAAAAATGGAGGAAATTTGAAAGCATGTAATTAAGTGAAAAAGGCCAATCTGAAAAGGCTGTATACTATACAATTCAAATTATATGATATTTTGGAAAGGGCAAAACTCTGGAGACACTAAAATGATCAACAGTTGCCAGGGGTTTGGGACAGACCAAGATAAGAGTTGGTGGACCAGGGAAACTCTTCTGCATGATACTATAATGGTCATTATACATTTGTCAAAATCCATAGAATATATAACCTAAAAAGTGAATCCTAATGTAATGTGTCAATGTTAGTTCACTGATGATAACAAATGTACTACAGTGATTTGTGATGTTGAGGGTAGGAGAGGCTGAAATGGGGGCTGGGAAGATGGTGTATGGAAACTCTCTGGTCAGTTTTGCTGTGAACCTCCTAAAACTACTCTAAAAATAGTCTGTTGGGCTGGGGTATAGCTCAATGGTAGGGCAAATGCTTAGCATGCACAAGGCCTGGATTTGATCTCCAGCACTATAAATCATAATAGTAACAAATAAGAAAAATCTAGTCATTAAAAATATATACATAGTGCTCACGCAGGCCCCCGGAAGGTTGTCTTACTTGTGTCCTGGTTGGAGGCGCTCAGGCCTGGCTGGGCGGGCTCCCGAGAAGCCCATTTCTTTCTCCTCCTGAGGTCCACACTGCTCACACAGGCCCCTGGAAGGCTGTTTTGTTTTTGTTTTTGTTTTTTTGGGGTTTTTTTGTTTTCTGTTTTTTTTTTTTTTTTTTTTTTTGCAGCACTGGGGATTGAATTCACAGCCTCACGCCTGTCAGACAGGTGCTTAAGCCACTGAGCCACACTCCCAGCCCTTTCTTTCTTTTTTTTTTTTTTTTTCAACCAGGACACAAGTAAGAATCAGGGACAAAGGTCCCCCACCCCGTAAAGCAACCTGCTCATTTGGAGGTCTGGTTACATTGATAGCAACTAAGGTACATAAAACAACCAAATGCTAGTATTGTTTTGTTCATTTTGCAGGCCTGGGGTTGGTAGCCTGAGCATCTCTTTGTAAGATGACAGTACGCAATGTAGCAAACATGGGGGACTCTCTTCTGTCTTGTCTTCGAGCCCCAATATTGTTCTCTTTGTTTTGCTTTATTCTGATTAATTTGTTTTGGCCTTATTTTATACTCTGCTTTTATTGGTTTTAATGTGTTGTGTTTCATTTTGTTTTGTTTTGATTCGATTTTACTATACCTGTTGGAAAGGTCAACTATTCTGAAAATAACAAGATATACCACAGTAGCTATTCTTTTCATAGTATCTTTCTTAGAGGTTATGTACCAATTCTCCGGCTTTGTTTTGCTTGACTTCATTCTGTTATGTTTTGTTGGATTTTACTATCTTTAAAATTAAAAAAAAAAAAAATATATATATATATATATATATATATGTTTGAGGGACACCTGGAGTATTAAAACCATAACTCCTCCTAAAGATGTCATACCCAGGAGTTTAGATATTACCTTTTAAGCACAGACATTCAGTTGGTGAGTTTTGTGACTTAATTTTCCCTTAATGCCAGGGATTTAGCTCAGTGGTGTAAGCACCTGCCTGGCAGGCACAACGACAAGAATGAGAGTAGAACTTGTTAGAAGACTACCAAAGAATAAAACAGAAGTCATGAGGGCTTTGATAAGTCAGAAGCCACGGGGATGTGAATGAGAGGACTTGGTAATCAATCAAATGTGTGAGACGAGGGGAAAGTCTGGGGTCCTTTCAGACTTCATGATTCAGTGGATGGTGGTGTCATTTACTGAGTAAGGAGCAGGGAAGGTTTGGTAGGTGGGGAATTGGTGTGGGGAATATAAACTGTAAGAGGATCGTTTTCTCTGACTCAGTCACTTATATAACATTTTCCAGTTATATGAATCCTACATGATTGTGAAAAAATATATATATACTTGTATTTTTAGAAATATCCTCAGTAGCTAGACCAAACACAAACCACTCAAAAATTCAGTATTATTTTCCACTGAAATGAAACCAAGAAGAAACCAGAATGCAGAGACTCCCAAGGCTGTGCCCATGTGCCGGCAACATCAGGCTATGATTCAGCCAAGATGCCTAAAAGGATTAGAAAGTAGGAAAGCAGGTTTTCAAAAATTTAAAATTGTGAGCCAGGGATGGTGATGCACACCTGTAATCCCAGCACTCGGGAGGCTGAGGCAGTAGGATCAAGTTCAAGGCCAGCCTGATCTACATAGGAAGCCTGAACTACACAGCGAGACCCTCAAGATTCAACTGGTACAAACTGTGCTGCTAAAAATATGCACATGTAAATAATGCCGTGGCATGATGCTTTTAATTATTTTGGGAAGATATCAAGAAGGGGAATACCTGGGTCAAATGGAACATTAGTTTGAATTTTTGAGGAATCTCTACACTGATTTCCACAGTGGTTGCACCAGTCTACACTCCCATGAACAGTAGAGAAGGGTTTCTTTTTCCCCACATCCTTGCCAGCATTTGTTGTTGGTTGATCTCTTGATAACAATCATTGTTTCTGGAGTGAGATGGAATCTCAGTGTTGTTTTAATTTGCATCTCTTGAATAATTGGTGATATTAAACATTTTTCATATATCTATTTGTACTTCTTCATCTGAGAAGTATGTATGCATCTCAAATGCCCATTTTGGAGCTGGGTCTTTAAATTGAGGGGGGTATGATTTTTTTTAGTTCTTTATATGTTCTAAATATTAGTCTTTTGTCTGAGGAATAGCTGGCAAAAATTTTTTCCCCCAAACTGTGGATTGTGTCTTCACTCTGTTGGTGGTTTCTCTTGCTGTGCAGAAATTTTTTTTATTAAAGTGAGATCCCAGTTATTGATTCTTGTGATAGTTCTTGCACAATTGGGGTTTTGTTCAGAAAGTTTTTGTCTTCAAGAGTTCTACCTATCTTCCAGCATATTTAATGTTTCTAATATTTAGATCTTTGATCCAGTTTGATTTTAGTTTTAGTGCATGGTGAAAGATATAGGTCTCATTTTAATCTTTGGCACATAGAAAGCCATTTTCTTCTAGCACCATTTATTAAAGAGGCTATCTACCTGTGAAGGTATTTGGCACCTTTGTCAAAGATATGGTGCCTGAGTGTATTTGGAGTTGTTTATGCATTTCTAATCTGTTTTATCAGATTGAGATAAAGACCATCTATACTAATTTTCTGCAGAGTTTTTTTTTTTATCATGAATGAATGTTGGATGTGCTCAAACACTTTTTCTATATCTATTGAGATGAATCATGTGGTTTTTTTCCTTGGCTCTGTTGATAAGATGGGACATTTTGTTTTTGCTACTGCAAGCACAAACACCAAAACAATACCTGGGATTTGGAGGCAGATTTATTTTATTTCGATGGGCACTGATTGAGATCGTTATGAAAATATCAGGCCTCAAAGGCCCAGGGAGGAGGTTTTTATGGGGTTGTAAAGGAGCAGGTACAGAGGAAGAGTACCTAGCTGTATCTGATTGGTTCTTGTGCATCATAGTGACTAGCTCTGCATCACATGACCGAGCCATTTCTAAGGGACAGGAGCAACCAGAAGTGCAAAAGGAATAGTCACCTGGACAACTGAAGTATACTGGTTGGGAAGGCATTTTCTGTTAAATTTCTCCCCTTTTTTACTTTCCCCAGCAAATCCTTGCTGGGCATGTTATATGTGATTTTTTGAGACAAGGTCCAACTAGAAACAGTAGCACATGAACTTAATATGTACATGGTGTAGACTAATACAGACACAGTCATATGTTTCTTAAACGCTGGCTGCTGATTTTTAGGGTTATATTTTTGAGGGTGTTTTCAGTAACTTACAGTTACTTTCCCTTCTCTAAAATGAACACAAATTGAAGTAAAAGGATCTGTCACAAGCTTTCTATGTCAAGGCAAACTGAAACTAATTTATTTATAACTGGTTAGAAAACCCAGTTGATAAGGATCTGTTAGCCAGGCTAGCTGAGGCCAACTTACTTAGTTACTTTTCACTTGTTGCCAAGACAGAATACCTGACGCCCAAAATTAGGGAAGGAAAGGTTTATTTTTTACAGTTTTCTGGAGTTCCAGTTCATGCTTAGTTGGCTCCAAGGCAGCATGACGTGGTAGGGCTGCCATTCATGGCAACTGCAAGGCGTGCTGGCGAACGAGAGAGATATAGAGATAGAGAGAGAGAGAGAGAGCAAGACTTGCGTTCCTCCTGCCCTTATTCTGTATGTCAGCTCCACCCCTGGGCGGGTGCAGCACTCACCATCACCAATCCCAGCGCCAGACAACAAACCAATCACAAATGCCAGACTCAGCCCCATCCAAATTACGAGTCCTTGGGGGAACACAGGATCAACCAGTACACCAACCAAGCCAACCTTAAGCACGATACCACCTCCTACCCAAGGGGCCAAAGGCCGACCCACTTAGGGCTGGCAGCAGTCAAGCTCTGCTTCACCACACTTGGCTGAAATTTATCTTTTCTATACTGCACTCCCTCTCCTAGGCCTAAAGTATCAACTAACTTAAACTGAAAAATTAATTCCTGTCCCTGCCCTAGTAGAAAATAATGTGAAGGTAATATAGGAACTTTATGAGTCCCTCTAGAGGGTATTTTCCTAACAACTCTCTCACTTTCTAGTCCTTTAGCAACTATTGAAGGGATGTTCTGATTATGAGAGATTCCTCAGTAGGAGAGACAGGTTTGGGATTGAGAGATTTTCATTTATCTCTTAAATATCTCTTCACCCAGAGAAGAATTTCTCTCTTGGTACCCTACAAAGTACACTGGGCTTTAAAAATCTTTTGAGCTTTAGTGACAAACAGCATCAAATAATGCAGTGGCATTTTAGAATAAGATGAACAGCCAGACATGATGGGACAAGTCTACAATCCCAGACTGAGCAAGGTTATCACTGTGAGTTAAAGGCTAGCCTGAGCTATAAAGCAAGACCCTGTCTCAGAAAAAAAATGAACAAATAATATAATAACCTCTCAATTTATATTCACATTGCTAAGTAGGGGAAAATTGGAAAATATAAACTTGTATCTGTACGGACATCCTTTATTTCCCATCCTAAACCCCTTGGGACTCAAAACTGAAGTGATAAAACTCAATGATCTAAAACATACTCAAATTCATATTCAGCCCAACAAAGGGAAAAAACTGATGACTAACAAAGAATCTTAAAGAATATTGAACTGGGAAGGATAGATTAAGTAAAAATAACAATACAAATAGCATGGTGGTACAGACCTGTAGTCCTAGCACTTGGTAGGCAGAGCAGGAAGATGAGGCGTTTGAGGCCAGCCTGGGCTACATAGAGAGGCTCTGTTTCAGAAAACTGAAAACAAAACAAAACAAAACTGAACAAACATAAAATAGATAACATTAATTGAGCATTAATTTGGGCCAGGAATTTTTCTAAATGCTCATTGTATGTCATTCAGAGTCTCCATACGTTGAGCTCTAAAAAGGATGAAAAACTTCACTTTAGATTTTCTACTGTAATCCTCCCACAGTGACTGGGTGAGAGATAGACATGGGAGAATCATGGGAAAGGTACAAGTTAGACACAAACATCCTCATAAGTTTAAGCTAACCCATGAAGCATACTTAAGTAAATGTAAAGAAAAAGTATACCATGCATATTACTAGATCATAATGCAGTGAAACTAGAAATCAAAAGAAACCACAAAATTATGCAAATACATAGAAATGAAATAATATCACCTTGAATAATCTATGGGAAACAGAAGAAATCAAGGAAATATTAGGCACGTCTTTGAATCAAACAATAATGCCAGTACAACATACCAAAACTTAGGGGACACAAGGAATGCTTTCACTGTGGGAAGTTTATAGGTGTGGATGCCCACATTAGAAAAATAGAGCGACCTTAAATATGTAACTTAATGATGTACCTCAAGGTCCTAGAAAAATAAGAACAATCCAAATCCATAGCTAATACATGGAAGAAAATTATAAAGATCAAAGAAAAAATCAATGAAATCAAGACTAAAAAATACAAAGAATGAATGATGTGAAGAGCTGGTTCTTTGAAAGAATGAACAAAATAACAAACCTTTAGCCAATTTTACCAAAAAAGGGAAAGAAAAGACATAAATAAATGCAAATAGGAATGAAAAAGGCAAAATTACCACTGAAATCCTGATCAATAGTAATTAATTTGTAAACCTGTACTCTAATAAATTAGAGAATTCAGAAGAAATGTATAGAGAAGAGGAACAAAAGAGGAATCAAGATGTATTATGTATGGCAAATAGCAGTAGCACATGCCTGTAATCCTAGTACTCCAGAGGCTGAGGCAGGAGGATACCCATGAATTCAAGGCCAACCTGGGCTATGTATTGAGTTTAAGACAAAACTGAACTACATAGTGAGACCTTGTCTTAGTTACTTTTTGCTTGTTGCCGAAATAAAATACCTGACACCCAAAATTAGGGAAGGAAAGGTTTATTTCTTACAGTTTCTCGGGAGTTTCAGTCCATACTTAGTTGACTCCAAGGCAGCATGGCGTGGTGGGGCTGCCATTCATGGCAGCTACAACAGCAAGGCATGCTGGCAAGAGAGGGGAGAGGGCGGAAGCGAGAGAGAGGGCAGAAGAGCGGAAGTGAGCAAGAGGAAGACCCGCCTCCCTTACACTGTATTTCGGCTCCACTCCAGGGCAGGTGCAGCACTCATATCACCAATCCCAGCTCTAGACAACAAACCAATCACATGCCAGACTCAGCCCCATCAAAAGTATATGAGGACTTGGGGGTACATAGTATCACCCAATACAGACTCAAAAAAAAAATATATATATATATATATAACATGTACACATACAAAATTCCCAATGATTAATGTGATCATTATGTATATCTAAGTTGTACCAATAAACTTAATTTAAAAAATTAAAAATAAGCCTTTATTTTAAAGGGTAACTAAATAAAGTTTACCACTTTAAGTACATATATATTCCCTGTTTCTGGAGACACAGAACCAATATTTTCAACATGACCACACTTCTAAAACTGATGTACAGGTTTAATGCAATCCCAATCAAAATACTGTACCTATAGCATTCCTCACAGAACTAATGAAAACAATCTTAAAATTCCTATGGAACTTGAAGAGACCCAGAATAGCAAAAGCAATCCCTGGCAACAAGAGCAAAGCAGGAAGTGTCACAATACCTGACTTCAAATTATACTACAGCCGGGCGTGGTGGCGCACGCCTTTAATCCCAGCACTCGGGAGGCTGAGGTAGGAGAAGCGTTGTGAGTTCGAGGCCGGCTTGGGCAACAACGTGAGTGCAAGGCCGGTCTGAGCTACATAGTGCGACCCTGCCTCGAAAAACTAGGGCCGGGAGTTTGGCTCAGCGGCTTAAGCACCTGCCCTGGCAGGCGCGAGGTTGTGAGTTCAATCCCCGGTGCCGCAAAAAAAAAAAAAAAAAAAAAAAATTATACTACAAAGCTGTGGTGATAAAAACAGCACAGTATTGGCAACACACACATTGATCAATGGAATAGAGGATGCAAAAACAACTCCAGACACATTCATCTATCTAATCTTTGATAGAGGGGGCCAAAAACACATTCTTGGAGAAAAACAGTGTCTTTAACAAATTGTGCTGGAAAAACTGGCTATCCACATTCAAAAAATTGAATTTAAATCCATAGGTCTCACCATATACTCAGCTAAAAAAAAAAATGGATCAAAGATCTAATTTTTTTTTTTGGTACCAGGGATGGAACTCACAACCTTACACCTGCCAGGTAAGTGCCTGTGCCGCTGAGCTAAATCCCTGGCTCCTAGGATCTAAATGTTAAAACAAAAACAATTTGCTGAAAGATAAAATAGGTAAAACTCTTGAAAACATAAGCATAGACAAGGACTTTCTGAATATAACTCCAACTGCACAAGAAGTAATACCAAGAATCAACAAATGTCTTCACACCAAATTATAAAGTTTCTGCACAGTAAACAAGTAAGAGTGAAGAGACCACCTATAGAATGGGAAATGAAGCAGGGCGTGGTGGCGCACGCCTTTAATCCCAGCACTCGGGAGGCTGAGGTAGGCGGAGCGTTGTGAGTTTGAGGCCAGCTTGGGCTACAACGCGAGCGCAAGGCCGGCCTGAGCTACATAGTGCAACCCTGCCTCAAAAGACCAGGGCCAGGAGTTTGGCTCAGCAGCTTAAGTGCCTGTCTGGCAGGTGCGAGGCTGTGAGTTCGATCCCTGGTGCCGCAAAAAAAAAAAAAAAAAGAATGGGAAATGATTTTGCCAGCTCTTCCTCAGACAGAAGACTAACATCTAGAATATCTAAAGAACTCAAAAAATTAGGACCCACAAAATAAAAGATCCAATCAGAAAATGAGCCACTGAAATGAACACACTTCTCCGAAGTACAAATGGCCAATAAATACATGAAAAAATGTTCATCATCTCTGACCATTTGAGAAATACAAATTAATTAGTACTGAGATTGCATATTACTTCAGTAAGAATGGCTGTCATCAAGAAATCAAATAATAAATGCTGGTGAGCCTGTGGGGGAAAACGAACCTTTCTACTTTCTTGGTGGGAATGTAAACTAGTACAACCACCAGGGAACTCATGGAGATACCTCAAAAAACTAAAAGTAGAAATTTCATTCAAACCAGCTGTTTTCCTTCTAGATATCTTCCTGAAAGAGTTAAAGACATCATATTATGGTGATGCATTCATTCTCACATTGATAGCAGCACAATTCATAATAGCTAAATCATGCACTAGGCCTATATGCTTATCAGCAGATAAATGAATAAAGCAGTTGTGGTTTTTAATACACAATGGATGCACCTTTGAGTCCATAATGTTAAGTGAACTAAATCAGACACACAAGCTTAAATATTGCATGTTTTTTTTATATTAGAAATCCTCAATATGAATAAAGAGCAAAATAAAGGACAGATAATAGGAGGATCTAGGAAATAGATCTCTTGCAAATGGGAAGGGGGACCAAGAGATGGAGGGAGGAGGAAAGGAGAAAAAGGGGGTGAAAAAAGATTGAAGATGTGTTAAGTTCGTGTACCAACTCACTAGGAGGAATGTGATCATTATGCATGACACACATGTACTAATAAAAATTGAAAAAAATGATGAAAATATATAAAAGAATTGGAAAATATATGGCAAAAACTAAAAAGCATTGGGCCGGGGATTTAGCTTAGCAGTTTAAGCGCTTGCCTAGTAAGCGTGAGGTTGTGAGTTCAATCCCCGGTACCAAAAAAAAATAAAATAAAATAAAAATAAAAAAACAAAAAGGGTTGCGGATGTAGGGCAACACACTAAGACCCCCATTATAATACTCAGTACTGTCCTCCTTTCCCAGAATAAATCTCCCATTTGACTAATCCATTTGACTGTCTGCTGAACTATGTGGCTGTCTGTGTGTGTGTGTGTGTGTGTGTGTGTGTGTGTGTGTGTGTGTGTGTTTGGGTTTTTGAGACAGGGTCTCGCTATGTAGTCAGCTGGACTTGAACTCACAGAGATCCTCTTGCCTCAGCAGGAAGCATTATGCAGGCTAAGGTGCTGTTTAGAGGACCTACAGCCTCACTCCCAGAAGTGAATCCATCTTGCTTTATTACACAGTTAAATTCAGAACAGGTCCCTTGTGGTAAGAATCTGGACGCCAGGGAAGGGAAGAGACCTAAACCTGTTTGTTTTTTTCAATTGGTGTTTGTTGGCAAACAAGGTCACAGAACAGTGGTAGGGCAAGATTTTATTTTACAAACTGGCGCTTTTCACAAGCCCAGTGTCTCAGCGTGTCTGGCACCTCATTTAAGGTAACCCCGGACACCAGGACCTATGTACTTACTTTAGTCGCAGTTTTGCAACCGCGACGGAGTGGTCACATGCAGCGGTACTCGTGGGAAAAGCAGCCGGAGCAAAAGCGTCCTGGGAACCAACGTGCCGGGGCCGGCCCGCGCTGGGACAGCGTTTCTCGGAGCACCGGGGGCGGAGCGTGAGGGGAGGCCGGAGGGCGCGGCGAGAAGGGCGTAGGGAGGCCGTCGGCGGGCGCGGACCATGCTGAGGTGGGCGTGCGGCAGGATCGCCTCAGCGCTGCGGGTCACGCGCTCGCCGCCTTCGGCGGTTGTCTGGAGGGGCCTGTGTTCGACGGGCTCGCGGTTATTGGCAGGTCGGAGCGAGAGAACGGAGAAGCCGCCCGGCACCTTCGACCCCGCGCTGCTGGAGTTCCTGGTGTGCCCGCTCTCCAAGAAGCCGCTGCGGTGAGGGCCGGGCCGGGGCTGGGACCGGGGCGTGGCGGCCGCGCGACCTCTCCTTGAGCTGCGGTCGTTGGGGTGCTCGGCCGCGCCCCACCTGGCCCGGTCGCCGGCTGCTGGGGGGAGCCACCGCTAGTGGATTTGCCCGGGCGCTTGAGGGACAAACAAACAAACAAAAAAAAATCGGGTTCTCGTGCGGACCTCTCGCGGCCCCGGCACCGAGCCTCCTGCCTGGGCCAGGGCCCGGACACTTGTACTTTGTTCAAAACGTCTCTTAAATGCGGTATGCAACCAGGTTTAGGAACCATAGAGATTAAGAACAAATCTAAAACACTAAAGGTTTTAAGCCTAGATGATGAAAGAGATTTGGGAGCATCCAGAGGCTTGCAAGTGCCCGACAGTCAAGCGCTTGCGTGCTGCCCGTTGGCTTTTAGTTGTGGGCTGGCTGGGTTCAACATTTAACGGAGATCCGCAACTCTGCAGTTCCACACTAAACTGAATATTGATCAGTATCATAGATTAAGTAAACAACATTTTATCAGTGGTAATCTTTGGGTGCTAAATGGCTAGCAGTTTTTATAGTATGTTACATCTTTTTGTAGTTTTCCCCTATAATGAGTATACTACCTAATTAATTTAGTGAAATTACCATTTGATTTACCGTGTAGCAGTTGTGTAACTAGCTCATTGCACACTCACTACCTTCCCACCTTTCCTCGTTGCTGCCCTTCCATCTTTCTCAAGCTTTTAGTTTGCATATTTTGATTTTTCACTGGTTTCCTTCTCATGGATGAGTTCAATTTATTTACTATGAAAGGAGGAAGTTGAATTTTTAGTTTTTGTTTTGATAGTAAACTGGGATGATTTTGGGGTTGACCATAATGGTAAAGATACATTTGGATAAAAGGGAAATCTGATTGATATGAAAAAAAATTAGGCATAGCTTGGGAATAAAGTGAAAAAGATAATTTGAGAGACAATGATGCCAATGGGAACTATTATAGGAGACTCCCCTAAGAGAAATGGTTGTATTGGCTACTGCTGCTTTTAGAATTGACTGTTCTGGAGTTAACTTTACTTGAAGAACTGGATAAATGGTGTTTTATATTGACCATCAAGTTCTTGCAAGCATTTTGTTTTCCACAATTCATTTTTCTCCCCCCACCCCCCAGATATGAAGCATCCACAAATGAACTGATCAATGAAGAGTTGGGAATAGCCTATCCAATCATTGATGGGATTCCTAACATGATACCACAGGCAGCTAGAACAACACATCAACATAAGAAGCAAGAAGAAACAGAGCAGCACTGAATCATCATTTTAAAAAAAGCACAGGTACACTTTCTTAACACTTTATACACTTTAAAACACGGTGGCGGGTGGTGAGTGGAGAAGAAGAATGTTCCTGTCTCTGCCTACACTGACTGTGCTTATTCCCCTGATCTCCTTGGCGGGACTGTTCTACGCGGCCTCCGTGGAGGAAGACTTCCCGCAGGGCTGCACGAGCGCAGCCAGCCTGTGCTTTTACAGTCTGCTCTTGCCCATCACCATACCAGTGTATGTGTTCTTCCACCTCTGGACCTGGATGGGTATTAAGCTCTTCAGGCATAATTAACACAACTGCAGCCAGGATGGCTTCCTCTTTAAGTCCTAAGCACCTGTCTCTGAAAGCTCGGCTGGGTAGAAATACTGGAGACCCATTTAGTTTGGAAGAAGTTGTTTTGCCTTGCTTAACTCAGGTTTAGGACTAAGAGGCTTAAGCTGCAGAACCTTTGATTGTACTTCTGTTCTGCCTTTGTTTGTAAAGATTCTCACTGCTGTATGAGAAAAACATTTCAATAAAATGTGATAGAGATTAACTCCTCTAATCATCATCTGAGTATTTTTCTTAGTTCATTCATCTAAAAGTTTATCATTTGTGATTTCGTTAGTTTAGCTTCAAGGTCAGTGGGAAAGCCATGTTAGGGATGATGCAATCTCAAAGTAGCTATATAAGAATAGTTCTAGAAGCCGGGCGTGGTGGCGCACGCCTTTAATCCCAGCACTCGGGAGGCTGAGGTAGGCGGAGTGTTGTGAGTTCGAGGCCAGCTTGGGCTACAACGTGAGCGTAAGGCCGGCCTGAGCTACATAGTGCGACCCTGCCTCAAAAAACTAGGGCTGGAAGTTTGGCTCAGCGGCTTAAGCGCCTGCCTGGCAGGTGCGAGGTTGTGAGTTCAATCCCCAGTGCCGCCAAAAAAAAAAAAAAGAATAGTTCTAGAGAAATGCATTTGAACTAGTGTGATGATAATAAAATGAAAATTTCATGTACTTATAAAAATTCTGAGTTTGCAAAAGTATCCTCATCTCTTTGGCATCAAATGCTTTCATTAATAAGATGATGACCATTTTCCATAAAATACCTAGTTTGCAGGGGTTTTTTATTCTGTCACAGGAGTATGGTACTAAGGGTAGAAATATGTGAAAACACTACAAATAAAAAAAAAAAAACAGGCTGGGGTGGGGGGTGATGGCTCAATTATATAGAGCTTGCCTGGTATTTTTACAAGGCATAGCTTGGGTTGATTCCTTGTATTAAAAAAAAAAAAAAGTTACAAGGCACTCAGTGCCCCAGATAGAATCAATTCCCAGAAAAGTAGCATGTTGGATGGGTAAGGGTAGGTAGGAATGGGAAGACTTGCATGAAGCGGATCATGGTCCTGTTGGACTTACAGCCATGTTTTGAAGCACATTCAGGTTTAGCTGCCTTGATCTGCTGAGCACTAGCGAAGGCTTGAGCCTGAATTTTCTAAACTTTGAACTGACTGAGCATAGTATAGTAACCATTTGTTTTTTTAAGATAGGATCTTGGTATGTAGTTCGGACTAACCTTGAAATCAATATGTACCCCAGACCAGCCTCAAACTTGAAATAATCCTGCCTCAGGCTCCTGAGTGCTGGGATTACAAGGATGTGCCACCATGTTTGGCTGGTACAGTAATGATTTCTGAAGTATGACACAAATGTTTCAGTAGTTAACCTAGAGAAACCTAAGTCTTGAATATAAATTTAATTGACTGTGTGTATGGGTGTATGGGTGCACACATGGGGACGTGTGTGCTTGGATCTGTCCAAGCAGTCTGCCAGAGCTGTCTCAGCCCAAAACCTGATTCTTTACTAACATCTTAAAGTAGTTCAATTAGAAGATTTTAGTCTTTCCCATCAAGAGAAAAAACATGAGATGTACTTTCTGTTGCCTTAAATTCAATATATACTAATAGTAAAATCATGTTTTAAAGTTACTATGGTAAGATAATAACCTAGAGAAGAATGATAGAGTACCCTGTAATTTCCTGAAGTGGAGTTGTTTTTAATTAACCCTAAGTCCACATTTAACTGATTGCAAACTGGTCAGTACACAGTTTTATT
>RJWM01010425.1:0-63596 GCA_004363535.1 Dasyprocta punctata | reverse complement strand
TGGGGGGAGTCCAGCCAGGGTGGTATCTGGGAGGAATTTCCCAGGGGAGTCCTGGGAAGAGAGGAGCATCTTGAGGTTGACGTGGAAGGCAGAGGTGTCCTGTAGGGGCAGGGTGCTTTCTGGGCTTGGGGAGCCCTTGGATCTGGGGAAAGCCTGATTTACTTTCTCTGCACACCTGCCCAGTTCCCAAGGCTCTGGCTTGTGGGATCTAAGAGGTCCGTGGCCCAAGGAGTAGGAAAAGTCTCCCTGCTTCAGATCCTCCCCGATTGTCCACACAGCCCCCAAACTGCATAGATGTGTCTGGCTCTGAAAGATGAGCACAGGCCCAAGGTGTAGAAGCACAAGTTGCTCTAAGTAGGGATTTGAGTTCAGAGTCGCCAGAGCAGTGGGAAGCAGGGGAGGTCCTGTTGCTGCCAACACCCCATCAGGAACTCCCCAACTTTTCACCAAAGCCAGTTACCTGTTAATGTAGGGTTGAGCCTTGAGCACTGGGCCTTCTGCAGGGAGGCAGATCAGGGCCTCAGTTATAGGAAAGCTATAGGTTTGGGGTCTTTCCCCAGCCTTGGGTCAGGGAAAGACTCTGGAAGTAGGTTGTGAGGAGGTGATAGCTGAGCTAGGGCCGGTCCTGCCAATTGGGGCATCAGTCCTATGTGTCCATTCCCAGACCAGCCCTGCTTTTTTGCAGACAACCAGGATTGGGGTTGCTGTTAATGGAGTTCGCAAGCACTGCTCAGACAAGGAAGTGGTGGCATTGGCCAAAGTCCTCATCAAAAACTGGAAACGGCTACTGGGTGAGATTTGAACCATGGTCCCCCCCCCCGCCCCCGCAACCCAGTGCTTGGGAGGAGGCACTGCCTGGTTCATAGCAAGCATTCAGTGTATGTTTGTTAAGTGACTTAATAAATGACAGATGGCCTCTGGCCAAGGCGTCAGCTGGTGAAGATTGCACAAGTGTGATGTGTGAAGACAGGTGGGCTGTACTGTACATGTGCCTATGTACATTTCTCTGTGTGTGCTCATGTGTTTGTATTTACTGCATGTCTCTATGGGTATACTTGTATGGCTATGTGTGTTGGTGTGTGTGCCAGTGTGTTTATGTCCCTGTGAGCATGTGTATTTGTGCACAGGCATGTGTGTGTGTGTGTGTGTGTTGGGAGTGTATGCAGCTGTCCCTGTCCCTGCCCTTTGGTCCCTCTTCCCCAGGGACATGCAGGGTTCTGCTCAGGAGGAGCTGAACTGACAGACAATGTCGCTTTTTTGTGTTCAGAGTCCCCAGGATCTTCCAAAAGACAGGAAAGAGAAAAAGCAAAGAAGAAGAAGAAGAAGGAGAAGGAGAAAGGGCTTGACTGTTCAGATTGGAAGTCAGAAGCAGCCTTTTCTCCACCCAGGAAGAAACAGGAGGAAGAACCTAAGAACAGGTACTTTTTTCTGGGATGGAGAGATGGGGATTGACACTTGTCACATCCTCTGTCAGCAGCTTCGTGTCTGTCATTTCACTGAGGCCTCACAGTGCCGGATGGCAGATGCTACAGCTCCTGCAGTGCTCCCTCCGGGGACTTCAGTTCAGCCCGACAGCCACACAAGACCACAAGTGGCGCTGTATTGAAAGATACAGGGACACAGTGTTGGCAGCCTCAGGCCTTGCTCATCCTCAGTAGTTCTCACAGGAGGCCACAACCACCCAGGACTGTCCTCTGTCCAGGTGACAGTCCAGATGCAGGGAAACAGATCACAATGAGAAGGACCCCCCGGGTGAGAAGCCCCATGTCTCAAACATGGTGACCATCCCAAGAGAAAGCTTCTGGGATCCAGTAAGGATAATATCCACTGGCAAGATCCTCTAACCCAAGGGCAGCTGAAAGCTGTGGTTTTCCACTAATCATTTGCAGTTTATTCACACTCTACCAGTGAGGCCGGATGGGCCTCACTCCAGGCAGGACCGCACCAACGCGACAAAGGAGACGCGGAGATCAGGCTGATGGCACAGATCCGGTTTAATGTGGAAGTGCAGCAAGTATATATAGCGGGTGCGGGCCAATAGGGAGTGAGGGCCAATGAGGGGACAGTATCTAGGCAGACTTAGGTCCGCATAGTGGGTGTGGGCCAATAGGGAAAAAGGGGAGGGCGGTATCCGGGGAGAGGAGCAGAAACAGCAGTCTGGTAGGGGATGTTAGCTGACTGGTGGTAAGTTTGTGCAGACCAGCGGCAGGAATAGGCCACATACCAGTTAGGTCATTTATGCTGTAATGTGGTTCCCTGGTGACACAGCCTGCACTCCACATTTGTCAGGTGTGCAGGGCCAGTGAAGCCGGGGATGTATGTGTCCATCGAGAACAGATGTTTGGCTAAATCTTTACTCAACACTCCTATTTAGCCATGAAGGAGCTGAAAGTCAGAGGAGCAAGGACTTTCCCAAGATCATACAGCTATGTAGAGACAGAGTGGAATTCAAATCTTTGTTGGGCCTCCACCTCTTTGCAGAGAGTTACAGAAGTTGTTTGACTCAGCTCTATCCTTTGTCCCTCCTTCCCTCCTCTAGCCAGGGAGTCCCCAAAAATCACAAGAGACTTGGGTAGAGCTCCAATGCCACATCCATCATGGTAGATTAAAGCTTTAATGGATGTGTACCTAAGTGAGGAAAGATGATTGTTTGAGACCAGAAGTTTAAGCCAAACTGAACAAGGTAGTAAGATCTTGTCTTGGAAAAAAAAGTCAGAAACAAGACATACAAAAGCAGGTAAGTGGTACCTGTTCTCTATGTGACCAGGTCATTCAATTTCTTGTGAGTTTATGCTTATTCATTGTCATAATTACTTTGCCCTTATTGCTGAGACAAAATGCCAGATGCCCAAAGTTAAAGGGAGAAAAGTTTATTTAGCTCACAGTTTATAGAGGTTTCAGTCCATAATCAGCTGTCTTCAAGGCAGGGTGGCATGGCGGAGAAACAGTTCGTGGAGAACAGAAGTTAGCAAACAAAAATGGAAGACCATGGCTCTTTCTTTTCCTTATTATCTTATCTAAACTACTTAGGGCAAGTAGTACTCGCACCCTTAATCCTAGTAACCCTGATCCTAACATTGCACCATGAATCAATTCCAGTGTCATGCATTCTAGATCCATCCACCTCTGACAAAGCCCCAACTATGACTGCCTGAGGCTTTGGGGGTACATCTAGACATAAGCAGTAACACTCATCTAGTAGATAAGGGGTGGTACTAGATAGCACCTAACTAAACACACCAACTATACAAGATACTTTAACATTTTCAATATATCTACCTGTTGACCCAGGGTATCTACTATGTGGAACTGATTTTAAGAAATTAATGAGATAAAAGCAGAAAGGTTATGGTCAACGTGAAGTTTTTTTCTGCTGGTGTTTCTGAAATATTTTAGAAGTCTGAGCCTTTATCTGTTTGTTTGTTTGTTTGTTTGTTTTCAGGTGCTAAGGCTCAAACCCCACGCCTTGCATAGGCTAGGCAAATGCTCTTACCCTTCTGAGCCTTTTTTAAATGAATGTTTATCATAATTGTATTAAATGATTGTTTTGTGGCCAACGCTTTAGGAAATGATGCCGTGAGAGGAGTGATTCTCAACCAGGAGGGAGACATACCCCAACCACCCACCCCCATTTTTTATTGTAAAAGAAATAGCTGTGGGCATGAGATCCTGAGTTTGATTCCCAGTACCAAAAAAAAAAAAAAAAAAAAAAAAAAAAAAAAAAAAAAAAAAAAAAAAAAGAAAGGAAGAAAGAAAGGAAAGAAAAGAGCTGTGGTGGCAGAATGTCATGCCCAGCATAGACCCACGCTGAGAATTAGTCAGTCCTCCCTGTCCATGGGCTCCATACGCACGGTTGATGTTTGTGAATTCAACCAAGTGCAGATCAAATGTACTGTACATAGACATTTTTATTGTCATTATTTCCTAAACAATATGGTATATCAAGTATTGACAACAGTTACATTATGTTTTATAATTAATCTGGAGATTTTTTAAAGATTCCAGATATGGGAGGGTGTGTGTACGTCGCATGCAAGTACTGCAGCATTTTACATAAGGGACTTGAGTATCTGCAGATTTTGGTATCAGTGGGGCTTCCTGGAAGCAATCCCCACAAATAGAGGAATGACTGTGTTTATTCAGTTTAAAATGTTATTGGGTACTTAGGGTATTAACTATTGCTATTCTCCTATTATTTTGTTATGAAATTTTGTTTTACTTTTTTCCATAAAATAAAAAAAATGTTACTGGGGTTGTCAAGGAGAAATACTGCAGACCAAAGAATGTTTAGTGATACGGAGAAATGTTCACTAAGTATTAAAAGAAGTTGGGTGTGATGTAGTATATATAGTATGATCCTATTTTCATAAAAATAAAATGAGCGAATTTTATGAATATGCATAGGAAAAAAGATTAGAAAATTTGTGATTACTTCAGGGTGGCAGAATTCAGAGCTTGCTTGCTCTCTCTCTCTCTCTCTCTATTACTGGGGATTGAACCAAGGGCCTTTACACTGAGCTACATGCCCAATCCTTTTTTTTTTTTTTAATTTTTTATTTTGAGGCAGAGTCTCGCTAAATCACTGAGTTGTCCAGTCTAGGCCTGAACTTTCAATCCCCCTGCTTTAGCCTCCCAGATTGCTGGGACTACAGGTGTGTACAGCTACACCTTGCTCTTCATTTTCTTTTCCAACAAATATGTATTAATTTTGAAATAAAAGCCGGGTGTGGTGGCGCATGCCTTTAATCCCAGCACTCAGGAGGCTGAGGTAGGAGGAGTGTTGTGAGTTCGAGGCTGGCTTGGACTACAACGCGAGCGCAAGGCCAGCCTGAGCTACGTAGTGCGACCCTGCCTCAAAAAACTAGGGCTGGGAGTTTGGCCCAGTGCCTTAAGCGCCTGTGTGGCAGGTGTAAGGCAGTGAGTTCCATCCCCAGTGCTGCAAAAAATAAAATAAAATAAAAAAATTTTTGAAATTAAAAAAAATAATGAAACTTTTTAGAGCAAAGTTTTAGCTGTACAACTTTGATTAACAGTATCTTCATATTTTATAGCATGCAATAAATTTTCAAAATTTGTTTTGTTTTTCCCCCCACAATGATCTTGTATTTCTTTTGAAATCAGAACAAATAATAGCACTTTTGAAAAATAGAGCAAGGCTGGGAATTTAGCTCAGCAGCATAAGCACCTGCCTGGTAAGCACGAGGTTGTGAGTTTGATCCCCAGTACCAAAAAAAGAAAAAAAGAAAAAGAAAGAAAGTGATGAAAATTCGTTGTAATAAGCAGATGTGTAATTTTAGCACTCTGGGAGGCTGAGGCAGGAGGGTCACAACTTCAAGTCCAGCCTGGGCAACTTAGTGAAACCTCATCTTTCTCAACCCCCAGGCCTGGAAAAAGAAGAAAAAAATGGAAAGGAGGGAGGGAGGGAAAATAAAAGAAAAAAGGGGGAAAAAATCTAGAAAACATAGACAAATAGAAAAGAATCACCTACATTTCCACCTAGGATAATTACTCTTACTATTTTAGTATATAATTTTTCTTTCTATTCTCTGTTTGACATGTTTTCTAAACCAATTTTGTAGTCTGCTTTCTAAAGTGTAATACTGGTCATATAATCTGTATCATTTTCCATCTTCTATTCCTTTCATTTGCTCACTTTGCAGTTATGTCCTACTTGGAGAACTCCAGTGGCATTGGACATTTCCCATGGGTGTGTTCTGTTTTCCCAAAAGGGTTAGAAAGGTGCCTGGCAGGGATGCCCTGATGGTCCCCTTAGTACCTAGCACAAAGTTAACGTTTACTGACCACTCAGAGGCGTTGCTAGCGCTGCTAGTTGGACCAGTGTGGGGTAGGGAGGGGCCGCTACCTTGGACAAATGAATGGTCAGGATGGAGAGGGTCTTGTGAGGTGCAGTTGGAAGGCAAGAGGCTGAGCTACTGGGAGCGGAGACTAAATGGACCCCAGGACTTATCTGCAGAATAGAGGGAAGAGGCAGGTAAAGATGGCAACCTGAACACCTGTGTTTTCCTTTGCTCCATCTCAAACCCTACTCAATGATCGGGATGGCGATTTCTTTTAAACACTTCTAAGGACAACAGATGTGGGAGAGGAGACCATTGGACAGCAGAAAGCCAGGCTCTACCTGGGCTTGACCTCTCACTTTCACCCTTAGTCTCTGAGCGACTTGTTAGTGTAACCTGAAAAAACATCGCCATCTCACTTCCTTCTTCTTAAAATAAAATATTTAATTTGTAATGTACTATATTTATAATTTTTACTGTATGCAGTTTATTATACAGGTAAGTACTTGCCCACTGTAGAAAGTTTTATAAATGCAAATACTTACAGCTCAGTGGTAGGGCACTTGCTGAGCATGTGTGAGGCCCATGGTTTGATCCCCCACACTAAAAACGAAAAACTACCAATCAAGAAAATTTTTAAAAATCACCCATTGCTTAGAAACAAGCCTATAACATATATTGCTTATATACACATATATAATTTATATGTGCATATATACACATTTTCCTGTGCAACACTACTCAAAAATTCTTGTTCTAATAAAATGGAATTATATTCTGTATACTATTTTGCAACCTTTTTGCCTACATATATTCATTTAAACTGGGGTGAGGGTTGGAGCTGGATAGGTCTGGTCCACAGAGTGACGAGGGCTGGTCCCCAGAGCTGCCTCATCCTATCTCCCAGAGCACTTGAGAGGATGAGGTAGGATCTGGGAATCTGTGCAGATACACTGCACAACCTAGGAGACAGGATCATCTGGAGAAGCTGGAGCTCAGGCGCCTGGGATGGTGGTGCACTGAGGGCTTCTTTGTGCTGGGGGCTGCTTTCCAGATATAGCAGTCTTGGGTGTTCTTCCCAGCAAGCCCCAGTGCATAGGTACCTTTCCTTCCATCTGAGGGAACTGAGGCTCAGAGGTAATGACCTGCCCAGGGGCAGGGCTGGGATGACAGCTCAGGTACCTGACTCCTGTTTTAGAATTATGAAACATGTATGTGTGTGTGGGTGCGTGTGTGCATTTTTATGGAGGTAGATAAAGGTCTGGAAGGAAAAACAAGCTTTATAGCTGGGTTGAGGATGCAGCTTAATAGTACGGCACTCGCCAGCAGATGCTAAGCCCTGGGTTCCATTCCCCACACTACAAAAATAAGTAAATAAACTTAATAGCTGTTACTTCTGGGAAGTTTCTATTCCCACCTTTTTACATTTCTAGACTATTTGACTTCACAGCATTCAGCACCAAATCCTTAGGGAGCTCCTATTCGGTACCTGGCACTGTTATATGCTTGGAGTAAAGCCAGGTGCATATTTGATTGGAGTCCCCAGAAGTGAACTCAGACACATGGATTCAGATGCAAGTAGTTTATTTGGGAAGTCAGTCAGGAAATGCAGACAGAGGAATGGGGGAGAGATGGGGAGGCGAGGCAGCCAGCACTGTGTGTGTTACTAAGCAGCCTACTGCTGTGGGCACCAGGGCTGAGATCCTGCTGGGGAGCTCTGGGGTTGCCCCCTTGAGGGCATCTATCCTTGGCTCCCTTGTCCTCTGCCTGAGGGCTGCTGAGGTCCATACTTCCCCAGCTCTTCCAGCCCACCTGGCTGGCCTGGAGAGGGCTCACAGGCAGAGGCCCAGGCTGTGTTCAGAGGACTTCTGGGCACCAGGGCCTGGGAGGCTGTGTGCCTACGGGGAAGTGGGCTCCCACTACGGTGACCAAAACCCGTTGAACTCTGCCCTTGGGAATTTTCCTGGAGGTTGGTTAGGCCATAAATATACTAAGGAAGGAAGTTATATAGTATGTTTGTGATAGTTAACTGCACCAACTTGAGTAGGAAACACCCAACTGGCCAGGTGTGATGGTGCACACTTGTGATCCCAGCACTTGGGAAGCTGAGGCAGGAGGATCGCTGTGAGTTCAAGGTCATTCTCTGCTACATGAGTTCAAGGCCAGCCTGAACTGCATAGTGAAACCCTATCTCAAACAGACAAAGAAAAAAAAGAAAGAAAGACAGAAAGAGGAAAGGCAAAGCAAAGCAAAGCAACAATTAAATTGGATCATTATAGTATGGAGGTGACTGAAGGGATTTGCTGAAAACAGAAGACCCACCCTGGGTGTGGATGCATCAACCAATCAGCTTGCTGTCTGAATGAGATAAAAGGGAAAGGAAGAAGGAAGGCTTGGTTCTGGTTCTTCAGAGCAGCTCCAGTTTCAACTTCACCTTGAGCATCATCTCCTGGCATTCAGCACAAGCTCTTCAGCCTTCTAGTGCAGACCCTTCGGCCTCATGGGGCACTACAGTGCACTCCAGGCCTTCGACTGGACCCTTTGGTTCTCCAGCACACAGAAAGCCCTTTTGTGCCTGACTCTGTGTGTGCTGTTATAAGCCTATCTTGTAAATCTTTATGTATTTGTGTATCTTGCATTAAATCTATTTCTCTAGTAAGCACTGACTGACACAATGTTAGAAAATGATGAATGCTATGGAATTAGAAGAAAAATTGGATAAGAAAATGGAAAAAGTCAGGTACACATCTGAACCCCAGCAATTAGGAGGCTGAGGCAGGAGGTTCACTATGTGTTTGAAACCTGCCTGGGGTACATAGCGAGTTCAAGAACAACCTGGATTACATAGTAAGGCCCCATCTCAAAAAGCAAACAAAATAAAAACAAAAATAAAAGGATGGGAAATGGAATTTACCAACATTAATTTTATAAAACCAATAAAAGGAAAAAATGGCATTAGCGATCATAAAATGAATATAGCTAACTGAATTTTTTTGGTATCAGAAATTGAACTCAGGACTTTGTACTTGCAGGCAGGCACTGTGCTGCTGAGCTATATCCCCGGCCCTAGCTAACTGTATTCTGGAAAATGATAAAAGCAAAAAACAAAAAACAAAAAACTTTTTCACCTCTGATCTCATCACTCTAGCTTAACAGTGGTGATAGCACGTGGAGGTATTTTCTTCCCATCTTTTTTCTTCTAGGCATTGGTTTTCTTGTATGACTTCAGGCACAGCATACATCTAATTTTGTCCCTTGCTGTTTCAGTTGGTATCTTAAATTCAGTTTTTCCATCTATCTCCACATCTGGGTGCTTCTCCTCTCCTCTTCTTATGGGGCCCTGCAGGGAAACCTAAAGCCCCTCTCTTGTTCTCTGCTGGCAGTCTCAGGCATCCGGTCCCCATGGACTCCAGCCACCAAAGCATGCCAGGCAGTGAGGAGAACAGGGGCCCGCTGAGATCTATTTGGAGTAATTAGCTAATTACATGATGGAACATGATGCAGATGTAATGTACCTGCAGATATTAGATGGGGAGGCAGGAGTGAGCAACCAGCACTGCCTGGACCTCCCTCCCCCAGGCAGCTGTAGCCCAAACCTCACTCTGGGACACTTTCTCCCTACCTCTGGGGGCATCAATACTGCTGCTGGCCAACAAAATTGTGTAATCTCTTTTCTCTTCTTTTAGGAGAGACTCTGTGGACTCTAGGTCTTCTGCTACCTCCTCTCCAAAAAGGCCATCGATGGAAAGGTAAAGGAAGCCACTGACTTCTCCATTGCAAAGGTCCTGTTCAGTGCATGTTTCTCTCTGATTCATGGAAGAAGCCTGACACAGGGAAAATGGGAAACCTTGTCTACTATGTTGCCTCCAAATTCTAGGACCCACCTGTGTGGTGGTGGCTGATCTTATACATTGCTCCACCACTGTGTGGGAAACGTTCTGAAGGTCAAGTCAAACCCACTAAGGGCAGAGATCTTGGAAGCCTGTCCTTGGAGTGTTATTTCTAGATTTGGGCTGAACTGAGTAAGGTATCCACCCTAAGATACCAAAAATTATCAAGTCTGTCATTCATCAGATATTTATGGAGGGCCTAGAAACTGTTTCAGGCACCAGGAATACAAAAGGGAGCAAAAGAAACAAAAATTGTCACAGTGTTATTTACATATAGTGAGTGCATTATACAGTGACCCAGGAGGTGACAGTGGCTATGGAAACAGTAGAGAGGGAGAAGGGGATCAAGGTAATCAGAATGATGAGGAAAGGTCACTGGGGAGGTGGCCTTTGAGCAGAAGCTTTGGGAAAGAGGTGAGGGACTTAGCCCAGCAGACACTGGGGTCTTTACAAGCTGAGTGCAGTGTGCCTGGTAGGGTCAGGGAACAGTGAGACCGGGGGTTGGGGGGAGAGCGGGCATATTGGGCCAGTGGGGAGGGTTGGAGGAAATATTTTCAGGGTCATTTAGAAACCAGAACTGCAAGAGGGTCTTGAGCATAGGATTGTATCACCAAATTTATGAGGCTTGCCCTGCAGCGCCTGGGGTGGGAGCTGAGAGACTAGTGGAATAATTCAGGCAAGGTGTGATGGATCTGGGTATTGGTGTGGAGAGAGGAAGAAGGGGTGCGTGGAGGGCACTGACAGGGTTTCTTGATGTTGGATGTGGGGTGTAAGAAAAAAAGAGGAGTCAGAAATGATTCCAAGATTTTTCCTTTCAGTTTCTGTAAGGATAGAGTGACCATTAGGTGATCTGAGGAAGACTGCATGGAAATTAAGCTGGGGGAAGAATAGCAGGAGTTCAGGTTTAGAATCCAGGTATGTAGTGCACACCTGTAATGCCAGCATTTTGGGAGGCTGAGGCAGGAAGATCACAAGTTCTAGCCCAGCCTAGGAATTAGCAGTTTACAGAGATCCTCTTTCAAAATGAAAAAGGGCTGGAGATGTAGTTCAGTGCAAAGGCCCTGGTTCTAAACCCAGTACAGCTAAAAAAAAAAAAAAAAAAAAAAAAGTTCAGGCTTGAGTGTGTGAATTTGTACTATGTTAAGTCATTCAGACAGAGAAGTTGAACAAAGTTATTCAAGGTTGGAATTCAGGAAGAAAGTCTAGGTCAGAAATGTGAATTTCAGTCATTGGACGAGATTGGAAGGAGGAAGGAGTGCGTGTGAATTGTGGTCCAGAGGTCAGAGGAGCAGACTGGGGGAAACAGGGCAAACCGGGAAGCGACTTGGAGGTGAATCAAGGCAAAGCATGAGGGTCCAGGGGCCACATTGGGCAGCCTGGTGGACACTGAATGTATTGGTTTCTAGAATACATGACTGAGATGGGTGAGTTATTCTAAGCTTAATGTATCAGTAAGACTGCCACTGGAAAGAAGAAGGGCACAAAAATTAGGTCAGGTAAGGCTTTGTGAGATTAAGCAGGCCTGCAATGTGGCCACCAAGTGCCAGCTCCAGCTGATGAGTGGAGCCTTCCTCAAGTGCTAGCTGGAGAGGGAGTTGAAGTTGTGTCCTGCCTCTGAAGAAAAGAGTTCTGTGGTCGATTAGCAATGTCTGCCATGAACAAGGCCATGGAACAGTAGCTCCGGTGTGGTCCTTGTTCTCACCAGGGCTCATTTAGAAATTTGTGGAAGTAGCTAGGCGTGATGGCACACGCCTTTAATCCCAGCACTCAGGAGGCTGAGGTAGGTGGAGCGTTGTGAGTTCAAGCCTGGCTTGGGCTACAATGCGAGCACAAGGCTGACCTGAGCTACATGGTGCGACCCTGCCTCAAAAAACTAGGACTGGGAGTTTGGCTCAGTGGCTTAAGCACCTGTCTGGCAGGCGTGAGGTTGGGAGTTCGAACCCTAGTGCCAAAAGAAAAAAAAAAAAAAAGAAATTTGTGGAAGCACTTTTGGTTGTTGCTACAAGTTAAATAGGAGGGAGGGGAGAGACAGGAGACAGGCCTGGCATGAAGAAGGCAAGGGCCATGTGATGCTAAGTGTCCTGGAATGGGAAGGTTGGGCCTGACTACAGAAGCATTGCCTTATCCCACAATGAAGCACTGACTGGTAACCCAGCTCTGGGTCTGAGGCTGGAATGAGCACATTCCACACGGATGTAAGGATTTATACCTCTGCAGACTCCTCTTCTGCTTCACAGCCTTGAAACTGCCTGGCTCTCTCCCATGATGCACTTTTCCCCTGAAAGTCAGTCAAGCAGAATACTTGCTTCTGCTGGTGATACCATTTCCTGTTGGTTCAGTTATTAGGGGTGAATGGCCAAAAGGAACAGAAGCAAGTCTTGTGGATTCACTTTGTACTCTCTGCCTCTCTATCTCATCCGTCTTATTCATCTGCTGTGCATTGATAAGTGTATCTCAACATCCTCCTGGGGTCAAGGACATAGGCACACCCTGAGTAGCTAGTGGAGACCACGCGAAGTAGGAGGTACGAGCCTATCTGAAGGGGCAGTCCCAGCTGACTGTAGCCTTGTGGAAATGCAGGCCCAAAGGGCCACATCATATAGGGCTTTGGAGCTTTCATCTTTGTTTTTGAGACGGGGCTCTCACTGTGTTGCCCAGGCTCATCTCACACTCCTAGACTGAAGCAATTCTGCTTCAACCTCCTGAGTAGGTGGCACTATAGGTACACACCACTTTGCCTGACTCTCTTCCAGGTTATTTGTTGGTTTGGTTTGGTTTTTTGTTTGCTGGGGTTTGAATCCCGAGGTGCTCTACCACTGAGCTGCATCCCCAGTCCTTTATTTTGAGACAGTGTCTCATTAAGTTGCCCAATCTGGCCTTTAGTGATCCTCCCGCTTCAGCCTTCTGAATGGCTGGGATTACAGGTGTGTGCCACTGTGCTCAACTTGTTTTCCAGTTGTTGTTGTTGTTGTTTTTAAGGAAAGCTGGACATCTAGACTTTCATATGAAACTTCTAATGGAGGGGGATCTGAAGATTGATCTCAAGACCTTTGCACTCAGCTACATCCCAGCCCTTTTTAAAAGTTTTTAAATTTTGAGACAGAGTCTGAATTGCCCTGGTTGGGCTCAAACTTGCAATCCTCAGGCTTCAGCCTCACAGAGTGCTGGAATTACAGGTATGCCCTATAATACATGGCTGAAACTCCTAGTTTTAAGTATCGGCAACATATTCATATTTTTTCTAAGACACAGAAGGGCACAAAACATTACTTACAGACTGACTGCAGTCTGTAAGACCAGACTAAGACTAAAACTCATGATCTCAGATTTCTGTGGATTTAACCAGTGGCCCTGAGGCACACACCTAAATGCTTGCTTTTCAGAGGGAGTAGAAATAACAATGGGAACACAGGAAGGATGTCTCAGTATGACTGCAGGAGTCAAAGAAGACTGTGGGAGAGAGTTTTCGAGTTGGGGACTGAAAGGTAAAGAGGAATTTGCCTGGTAGGCTGTCAGGGAGAAAGCATCGCAACCAGCGGGAATGGCCCATGCAAAGGTGTGGCAGGAGGGCTGAGTGGTGCTTGGGAACTGTAGCTGGGCTACCAGGACACTGACTGCGAAGGGCACCACAGTGGCAGGGAAAGAAGCCGCACTTTTATCAGTAGCCTTTAATCCGGTTGTCAGAATCCTTGGAATTCGGCAAAGCAGCTACGAACCGTGCAGTTGGCAGTGCAGTAACAGAAATGCCCTCGAGGTGGCGCAGAGGAGCGGCGAACGGGTTTTCGGGTGCCACTGCCTAAACCTGGGGCAGGATTTTCTAAGGGCTGGTGCTTTTGCTGACACATCAGGGAGCAGAAGGAAGCTAGTGGTAAATCCAACTCCCTGTCCCAACCCCTGCCAATGATGCTTTCTTTGAAATTTGGCCTGGTTTCCAGTTCCGTGCATTGAAACAAAATAAATGTGGCCCCTGAAATGCTGCCCAGGCACAAATTCCAGCCACCCACCTGGCGTGCCCTGCCCAGAAGATGGGGAGAAGAACTCCGAGCAGTTTTACTTGCTCCAGTAAGAGGACTCTGGAAAGTTCTATTGGAGACATTGTGAAAGGTGTTGAAAAGAATTGGAAAGGCATCGTGGTAGCCATTGCTAATTTTCTATCATTTTGTTTTGAAATCCAATAATGCTTTTATTCTTTATTTTGATTGGTTTTAGTCTGTTCTCTATTATTTGATTTCAATATGTGTGAAAGTATGTACAGGTAGTTTGAAGAAAGCAAGAGACATTGTGATAGCGATTGTTGATTTCCTATTGTCTGGTTTTGAAGGCCTGTAAGGCTCATTCTTTTATTTTGATTGGTTTTATACTATTTTGTTTTGTATTAATTTATTGTGCAAAGGTGTGGACAACTATTTTGAAGAAAACAAGAGACATTATGGTAGCCACTGTTGATTTCCTGTTGTCTTGTTTTGAAATCCTCTGTGCATTGTTTTGCTCTGATATGCTTTGTTCTGTTTTGTTTTGTTTTATTCTCTTTAAAATAGAAAAAAAAGAATTGGAAAGGCAAACAGACCTAGGATTACGGTGACTCTGCCATTTGGTAGTTGAATTGATGATCTTGGACAAGTCAGCTCAGGTCTCTGAGACTCAGTCTACTAATCTGTAAAATGGGAATAATTATGACCCTCCTGTTTGAGGTCATTATGAGGATTAGATGAGGTAAAGCATAACACTAGCAGGGCTTGGTGTGATCCCAGACCTCTGGGAGCTAAGGCAGGTATATTGCAAGTTTGAGCCAAAATTTGGGCAACTCAGTGAGATCCTATATCAAAACAAACAAGGTTGGATGTGGTGGTGCACACCTGTAATCCCAGCACTTGGGAGGCTGAGGCAGGAGGATTACTGCAAGTTTGAGGCCAGCTTGGGCTACAGAGTGAGTTCAAGGCCATTCTGAACTGCACAGTAAAACTCTGTCTCAAAAAGGCAAAAAACAAAAAAACAATAAAAACCACACATACACAATGAAAGGATAAAAGGGCTGGTGATGTAGCTCAAAGCAAAGGCCATGGGTTCAACCCCCAACACCACCAAAAAAAAAAAAAGAAGAAGAAGGAGAAGGAGAAAAAGGAATGCCTAGCACTATTCCCAACCCATATGTGCTTGGTAAATGTATACTACATAGTGATAACACTTAACAGGCACTGTGATCACCTTTATAAACTGCCTAATACTTTTTAGTGGAATTCTTTTAGGTTCTTTAATCATTTCAACAATCTCATAAGATGGGTCTACTGTTGTTCTCATCATACACCTATGAAAGCTGCAACTCTGAGAAGTTAAGGAACTCACCAAGGTCACACAGCTATACAGTGGGCATCCCAGCCCTAGACCTGGGAATCTGGGTTGGAGCCTGCGTTCTTCATAAATAAAGTTTCTAGCCAAACTCACAATGTTTTAAATCACCATGCTGAGTTCTTTGTTCTTGATTCACAACATAAATCTGGTGAAAATCCCCAGCAATAGCCATGCCACCGCCTCAACATTTGACTGCCTTGAAATTTCCTTTGCCAGATTAACCATTGCCTTTAACTTCAGTCTTGGGCAAAGTCTCTGGACACAAGCAGAATGCAGACAAACTTTAAGAATCTGGTTGTATGCCAGTGTAGACATTACAGAACTCTGTTGTTGCTTGTTATCCTCCTTCAGAATGGCAGCTAAAGGCTCCCCCTCAGGGTTTTCCTCCAGGGAGCCCTAGGCGTGGAGGACCCTGTGCTGAGGCTGCAGGTCAGTGAGCTTCACCCTGCCGCAGGAGACAGCAGAGAATCTTTTTCCAAAACTCAAAGAGGTCCTGGTTCTCCACCCCCAATTCAGCTCCACCTGGACCCCTGGGGGTGCCCTCATCTCTCTGTGGTCACCGCCTTCAGTTCAGCGTGCATTCATTCATTCATCCATTCTGGGCAGAGATGTATCCACGGCCCCCGGGGAGCACTGGTGCGGGGCCAGAAGAGAGCGCTCGATGAGCCGCAAGTCCCTGTGTTCTGGAGCCTGTAACCTGGAGGTGGAGGAGGACAGTGTTTGTAAACATGAAAACAAGTTAATTATAGATTTGGATAAATGCTGCAGAGGGAAGAAAGCAGGCAGGGACACTGTGCCCTGGCAGAGATGGTCAGGAAAGGCCTCCCAGAGGATGTGACATTTGAGCTGAGCCAGGGCTGGCAGGAAGGCAGCAGTGGAGGAGGAAGAGGTTTCCAGGAGCAGGGACCCGCCAGTGCAAAGGTGACACAGGTGGTGGGGGCCAGGGTGTGTAAGGCGCAGGAGGAAGGAGCACTGTGGGGACCTTCCGTAAACCAGAGGGCAGTGTGGCGTGACATTAGGATGGAGGGGACAGAGGACAGGGCAGGGCTGGGAGGCCATGGTGAGAAGTTTGACTTGATGCTGAAAATAAATGGGGCCCCTTAAGGCATCTGAAACTGGGAGTGACTTAATCAGTGCAAAGCTTCGAAAGTCCCTCTGGCTGCTATGTGTGGCAAATGAATTTTAGGGGGCAAGAGGATCACGGAGGCAGCTTTGGGGCTACTGTGGCTGTGCAGGTGACAGCCCAGTGGCGGGACCAGGGGTGGATGCAGGGAGGCCCAGCTCAGGGCTCCCAGGCCTCCTGCCTCAGCCCTTCCCTCCTGTTAAAGCCAGGAGAGACCCCCTTGAATCTGAGCTTCCTCACCCCGCAGCTCTGCTCCTGGTCACCCTATGGTCAGGCAGGATGGTGTAAAATCAAGGGCAAGTTAGTTAGGAACAGTAAAGCTGCAAATTGCATTAAAAATGAATAAATATGGCGTGCATCTATAATCCCAGCTACTCTAGAGGCTGAAGCAGGAGGATTGCATGTTTGAGGCCAGCCTGGGCAACTTGGCAAGAGCCTGTCTCAAAATAAATAAAAAGAGTTGGGTATGTAGCTCTGTGGTAGAGTGCTTCTGGGTTCCATCCTCAGAACTGCAAAACAATAAAAATAATAATAATAAAGGATAAATAGAAATGAGGGCATCGTTTTGGGCAAAATTTTTCAGAATTCAAAGTGTACGCTAGATGAGAGCAGAAACTACGCTCCTCCATGGGACAACGCAAAGACAACTTCGAGGACCATCAAGTCCCCAGTGCTTCAGGGGCATCAGTGATAATAGAAAAGATCTGAAGCCAGGCAAAGCAGCAAGGGTTGGGGACAAGGTGATCACTGGCAAAGTCCATGCTAAGAAGACTCTCAGGATGTTGGGGGAGATTCTGTTGTAACCCCGGGTTTTTATTATTGGAAGTCCTCACTATTCAGTCAACCTTACTCTCAGACTCAACTCTGTGGGCCTGAAGACTTTCTCAGAAGCTAGCATCCCCTTTTTGCTGGAAGAAAGAAGTATATCCTCAGACTGAAAGTAAGTGTGAGAAGGAGCTGCAGATCTAGACTCCAGGGTTGCCCAACGCAGTTGCCCAGACTGTGCACTGTACAAACCAGGAGGTACCCAGGTAACAATGTGAATGCTGCCCCCCTCCAAGTCAGGAAGTCAGCAGCCTCTGGGGCTCAGTGTGGTCAGTCACTGGGCTGGAGGAGGGAACTCTGATGAGTTTTTTTCTGAGTGAAGGCACGGGAATTGGCTGGCAGATCCCCATGGGTTACTGAAAGACAAGATGAAAAGAGCAGAGATGGAAGTGGGCGGGACTTTCTAAGGGCCAGACTTCTACTCAGAAAAGCTCTGAAAGCAGAGCAGTTATTCATTTGGCTATCACCAAACTAGTGCACCTCTCCAGGCTCTGTTCCCTGGTCTGTAAAATGGAGGTCAGTACTTTGGGATCCCAGAGTTACCAGAAGGAATAAATAGCAAACACAGTAGACAGTGGCGCTGAGCCTGGATGGGCCTTTTCAACTCTGGCTCCCTCTGCCAGCCCCCGCACCCAGCGTGCTGAGCCCCTCCACATTGCCTGTGTAAATCAGGGACTTCCTGCTCCCATGTGACCCTGAGCAGGGTGCACTGTCCCCCCACACCGAGTGGCCAATGCCTCCTCACCATCCCTCCCTGCGTTTTGTAGTGTGACCCATCTGACCTTTCCTACACCCCATGGGAAGGCGCTGGCATCTGAAGCTAATTGCACAGGCAGCCACAGAGATGCAGGACAAGGACCTTCACTGCATCGCCAGCCCCTCTTCAGGAGGACTCAGAGGGACCAGTGACAACGGGAGTCTGAGCCTCAGCTTGGGTTTTGGTTTCTTGTGCTAATATTTCATTCTTCTTCGTCTTCTTTTTGAGACAGGGTTTCACTATGTAGTTCAGACTGGACTTGAACTCACTACATACCCCAGGCTGGCCTTGAACTCAAGGCAACCCTCCTGCCTCAGCCTCCTGAGTTCTGGGATTACAGATGTGTGCCAGCATGCTCAGCTCTTTCTCCATTATTTTTTGTTGTGGTAAAATATACATAGCAAAAGTTGCTATCCTAATCTTTCAAAGTGAGAAAAATGAGATAGCTTGTCATTTCAAATAAGTTAAAAAGCCGGGTGTGGTGGCGCATGCCTTTAATCCCAGCACTCGGGAGGCTGAGGTAGGTGGAGCGTTGTGAGTTCGAGGCCAGCTTGGGCTACAACGCGAGTGCAAGGCCGGCCTGAGCTGCATAGTGTGATCCTTCCTCAAAAAACTAGGGCTGGGAGTTTGGTTCAGTGGCTTAAGCGCCTGGCACGAGGCTGTGAGTTCAATCCCTGGTGCCGCAAAAAAAAAAAGTTAAAACTTACGAAGTATTAGTTATCATTGCACATTCTGGGTTTCCTAGCTACTATTTTTCCCTTTTTGTGGTGCTGGGGACTGAACCTAGAGCCTTGTGCGTGCTAGGCAAGTGCTCTGCCACTGGGCTACATCCCCAGCGGAGCTTGCTTGCTACATTTGGGGGTTTTGTTTGCTTTTAGTTTTATTTTGTTTGGTTTGGTATTAGTAGGAACTGAACACTGAGCTACATCCCCAGCCTTTTTTAAAAATGTTTTATTTTGAGTCATAGTCTCACTGAGTTGCCCAGGCTTGGTTTAAATATGCCATCTTCCTGCTTCAGGCTTCCATTGTGCTGGGATTACAGACGTACACCACCATGCCTAGCTTCCTGGGTACTCTTAGTCACTGAACTTACTATATGGATTTTTCAAAATGTATATAACAGGGCAGGAGGGGCCGGGGATACAGCTCAGTGGCATAAGTTCCTGCCTGGCAAGGTCATGAGTTCAATTCCCAGTACCCCCCCCAAAAAAATTTATATATATATATATATATATATATATATATATATATATCAGAGCAGGAGATATAGTTCAGTGGCAGAGTGTTTGTCTTGCAAGTGTAATTCTCTCAGCTGGGCACAGTAGCACACACCTGTAATCCCAACACTTGGGAGGCTGAAGCAGGAGGATTACCTCAAGTTCAAGGCCAGCCTGGAGTACCTGGTGGGTTCAGGACCAGTATGAATTACATAGCGAGAGCCTGTCTCAGAAATACAACAACAACAGCAACAAAAGTGTAAGGCCCTAGGTTCAACCCTCAGCACAGAAAAAGAAAAAAAAGTGTCTATCAATGTATATATAACACATAAAATTTACCCATTTTACCACTTTTAAGCATATGGTTAAATGGCATTGAGTATATTCACAACATTGTGCAACCATAATGATCTTCTACCTCCAGAATTTTCTCGTCTTCTCAAACTGAAACTCTTTGTTGTTGTTGTTGTTGTTGTTGTTGCTGTTGTTGTCGTTGTTGTTATTGCTATTTTGACACAGGGTCTTGCTATGTAGTTCAGGCTGGCTTTGAACTCACTATGTAGCCCAGGCAAACTTATGGCGATCTTCCTGCCTCAGCCTCCAGAGTGCTGGAATTACAGGTGTGTATCACCACGCCTGGCCTCCACATTTCTTAAGGAGCTCCCCACTCTGCCCTCCTTTCAGCAGCCACCATCCTCCTTTCTGTTTCTATGAATCTGACAATTCTACGTTCTCCATGTGAATGGAATCATACAATATTTGTCCTTTGCTGTCTGACTTATATCGCTTATAAAGTATTCATTGTTCATTTGTGCGTCACATGAGTCAGAATTACATTCTTTTTGTGACTGAATAGTATTCCATTGTACGCATGCATAAGATATTGTTTATCCATTCTTCTACCTCTGGGCACTTGGCAGCTCTTTGTGAACAGGAGGCCAGGAAGCCTGTCTGAGCTGCCAGCACAGACTGACAACTTATGATTGTCAAATGTTAAAAAAAAAAAAAAAGTACATGTCTGCTTACAAAAGTAAACATATTCTTCATAGAAGATTTTGAAGATGTGCATAAGGAAAAGAAGAGGATCAAAGCCTCTTATACACCTCCTAAGAGAGATAATTCCTATTCACGTGGTTTTATGGGCTGAATGCGGCCCCTCCCAGTTCTCATGTTGAAATTCCAAACCCCAGTTCCAAACTTATATGCAGGACTTTTGTGACTGTATTAATGCTACATGAGGTCAAAAGAGCAGGGCCCTGAGCCAATAGGATTAGTGTCCTTCTAAGAAGAGACACCAAGAGTTCACTTGCTGTGTCATGTGCCCCATGTGGGGACAGCAAGAAAGCCACCACCTACAAGCCAGGGAGAGGCGTGCAGCTGGGCTTCCATCTTGAACTGTGAGGATTTACCACTGAAGTCACCCATCTGTGGCATTTTGTTGGTGCAGCCTGAGCTGAGACACATGCTTGGCCTTCCAGGGTTCTGTGCATATATGTGTGTATGTTCGTGTAAAATGGGATCATTCTTAGGCAACATATTATAGTCAAGAGAAAAGTGTTGGAATCCGACAGCCCTAGGTTTGAGTCTCAGTGGTGCATCATTCTAGGTGCATCTTGGGGTGGAGCTCACCTGCTTTGTCTCCTCCTCTGTGAATGGGAATGATGAGAAAGAACATCTGTCTCCTGGGACTGCCATGAGGGTTCAATTAGAAAATGCTCGTAAAGAGTCTGGTGCAGTTCTGGTACCTGAGAAGAGCCAGTCTTCCTAAATGCTGACAAATGATCATTTATCAGGAGACTGTGAACTCCTGCAGGGAGCAAGCTGCCTCTATTTGACTGTTTTATCCCTTAAAGATGGAAGGAAGAAGGAAGGAAGGAGAGAAGGAAGGAAGGAAGGAAGGACTTATACATCTATAAGAGAAGGAAGCAGCATGCACAACAGATCATAACAGAATGATTGGTGTTGTCACCCTGTTCTGTAGACGCTGACCACAGTGGTTGGTTGTGAGCATGGATACCCAAGAGCTCAGTGGCCTGGGTTTGGATTCTGTCCTGACTGGATCCCAGATGTGTGAGCTGAGTCAAGTGCACCTTGAAATGCATGAGTCGCTAAGATATACCAGTAATATGTGAATGAGAATAGTGTCGACTTCCAGAGTTATGATGAGGAGTACATGGAATGATCCGTGTCAGGTGCTCAGAATAGCCCCTGCCTCCAACAGTCAGAGGCAAGCATTCATGAAAACATCTAAAAGCATGCTAGCTTGGTATCACAATATCTTTTACTGATTGTCATCCACAGATCGAACAGCATCAGATCAAAAGCAGAGACCCCCAAAACACCCAGCAGCCCCTTGACTCCCACATTTGCCCCCTCTGTCTGCCTCCTGGCTCCCTGCTATCTCACAGGGGACTCTGTCCGGGACAAGTGTGTGGAGATGCTGGCAGCGGCCCTGAAGGCAGAAGGTGAGGGGCCTGGGCCAGGGATGGAGCAGGGATAGGGGTTCCCGAGGACTGGTGAGACGCCCTCTTGCCCAGCGCCCTCCCCTGGGACCACCACAGGATTCTGTCCCCAGTGCACGCCGACAACCCTTCAAGGTCACGACTGGCTGATGTCTGAATCTCTTGATCTCTTTTAGATGATTACAAGGACTACGGAGTCAACTGTGACAAGATGGCATCAGAAATTGAAGATCATATCCTCCAGTTGGGCAGGGGCTGTGGGTACCTGCACACTGTAGTGGGGAGGAGGAGAGGGGATTCCCAGCTCCGAGTCCAGCTGCCTGGAGTGTTAAGTGTTGTCCCTGTGGGCCTCCTGCTAAGCTGTTAAGATGTCCCTTGATCAGTGTTGAGAATAACCCCACCAGGTGGGTCCCTAGTTGGTCTGATTATAGATGAAGAAACTGAGGCTCAGGGAGGCGAAGTCCCTGCCAAAGTTTGTGAAGCTAGTAATAGTTGCAACATGGGGATTTGAACCCAGAAAGTGTGACTTCGGAACCTGAGAGCTCAATCACTGTGCCAGAGGGGCCATGTCTTGATGTGTCTCGGTGGGTCAAGTCATTACCTGGTGGATCCCAGTAGATGGAGACAACAGCATGTCCCATGCTCAGCCTTTCCCCCTCCCTTCATTTGATGATCACAACTCTCACTTTTGACTTCCTGCCCAGCATTTGACATTTCCTACCTCTGTTAACATGTCCAACAATCTCTCCGAGGCAAGGGCTGTTTTACAGATAAAGAAACTGGGGCTCAGAAACCACTGAGTGTCAGGGCTCGGCTGAAAGCACTGGTCTTTGCATTCCATGTATTGGACATTTTCCTTCAGGTCCACTCCCCACTTCCCATCTGAAAGGGGTCTTGTGTAGCCTGTCTGTCAGCATGACTGTCACTGTGATACGGGTCAAAGATTTTTAGCTTGGGAAAGAGTCTCTCTCTTTCTACAGGGAATTTCTAGTACTGAAGACAAAGGTTTGCTTGTGAAAGAAGTATGGAGTGGGCGAGATGGGTTGTCCTAAAGGAGAGGGAGTTTGTGTGTCACGTGGAGTGTGGGTGATCCTCTGGAAGCCTCCTGGGTCTACCTGGGAGCTCATGTGGGTCTTCCAGGATGCCCTGGGCCCACTCTGTAGACATCACACCTGGCTCTTCCCACCCCTGCCTAGGCCAACCCTAGTATTCCCCCAGCTTTCCTCTGCCACCATTCAATGACTAGCTGGAAACACTGTGGCAAGTTTCCATTCAGCACCTCAACAGACACAGTAAGTCTGTAAGTCTGGAACATAGATCCTGGAGATCGGGACCTCATCTTCCTTTTCTCCAGAATATTTGTCCCTCCAAGCAGGTCCCTTGCACCTCCAAACCCAGTTTGAAGCAAAGTGGATGCTCAGGACCTGGTTCTTTGCCTGGCCTTTGCCCCTTGCTTACCTCCTCCACCGGGTGTCCCTGCTCCTCAGCTAAAAGAGAGGAGACAAAGCTGTGGTATCTCCTTAGCTCTGCTTCATAGCCATGAGAAGATGAATGTGGGAGGCTGAATACTGTGCATACTTTTTGGATCCACCCCTCTGAGTTGTCAGGGATCCTGGAACTGTCACCCCGCCCCCCAGACTCCCCTCTGGTCTTGGGAAACAAAAAGAGGAGCAGTCAGAGCGAAGCTGATGAGTGTCACCAGCCCAGCTGTACCACATCTTAACAGCTCCACTCTCTGAAAATCCTGCAGCAGATTTTTAAACACTTATTTTGGCTCTCAAATGCATTGTGGCATATTCTTATCACGTTTTTCTTGTACAGAAAACATTAAAACAACAATAACAGAAGAAAGAACTCCTCCTTCCCTCCCACCACCTCTAGTGAACCAACCATTTGCATTTTCCATGCTCCCCATAGCCTCTTGTTTGTGGTTTTTCCCAGCAATGGCTTTGTCTTCCCGGCTCTGCTTGGCTCAGGAGACCAAGCAAACGGCAATGTTCCCTGAGTGCCTCCCTGGGTGCGACGGTGGGAGCCCTGTCTGGCACGTGGTGCTTGGACAGGAGCTCACTGCCATTGGTGGCCAGGGACGCCCGATTTCCCTGGTGAGTGGAGCCAGGCATTGCTGTTAGGGACTCGCTCCAGGGCCCTACCTCTGCTGGGAATCTGCCCTGTGACCTGGGGCAAAGGCCTGCATCCTGTCTAAGCGTCAGCCTCCTCTTCTATTAATGGGAGTAGGAATGAGCCAACCATTCCCAAAGTGCACTCCACGGGATGACGATGTGTATTACTAATAGGGAGAGAACCCATGATCAAAAACAGCAGTACCACCCAATTGTGCAAAGCTAAATGACTTCTCTTTGTAGTGTTTCTTAGAGCTTTGCACAGGTGGCTCTGAATCTTTCCCTCTGACAGTTTGATTCTCAGGGCCCCTTCTAGACTAGATGTCATCTTTGTTGTTGTCATCATGTCAACAGCCCATAATGCTGGACATGGCTAGTGCCAGACATCACCCCAGTGTGTCCTATGACTTGGCTCACTCAATTTCCATCACAGCCCTGAGTTTTATAAATGAGAAAACTGAGGCATCAAGAAGTCCTGTGACTCACCTTAGGGTCACACGAAGTCAGGGTATCTGTTCCCTACAATCTAATCTCTTTCTTGTCTCTGATGTCCCACTAAAGCCCAGGTGCCCAGTGAGACCCCCAGTGGGGAGCTGGAGGCCACAAAGATGCCTCCCAACCTCCATAGAAGGCCGAGGAGAGGAGATGTCCCCGGGCGCCCATCCTCTGTACCCTCCACCCAAGGCTGTTTGGCCCTTGACTCTGTCACATATCTACCAGGAGCTCAAGAGCACCGACATGAAGTACCGGAACCGTGTGCGCAGCCGCATCAGCAATCTCAAGGACCCTAGGAACCCCGGGCTCAGACGGAATGTGCTCAGCGGGGCAATCTCCTCCGGGCTCATTGCCAAGATGACAGCGGAGGTGAGGGGCGGCTGGGACTGCAGCGTGGTGAGGCAAGAAGTCAATCCTGGGCTCTGCCAGGTCTGAGAGGCAGTGATTTGTGACCCAGTGAGCCAGGGGGCTTTTTCAACCAGAACCATCTCTGCATGTGATGGGGTTTCTGGGCCATCAGGATGGTGCACACGGCTAACTGGTATGAAGTGTTGTGCAGTGTACTCTAGAGGACATGGGTCAGGTTCATCTCCACCCCAACTGAGATAGCACCGGACTTTTAAATTGTCAAGTCTATGTGGAGCCTGGTCAATGGGAGAAATGTTTATTATGCCCGTTTTTTCAGATGAGGTCACTGAGGCTCAGAGGACCAAATTGATTTGCCCTCACAGCTACACAGTGTTGAAGCCAGAGGGCAGCAGTCTGAACCCAGGGCACCCGCCCTTTTCTACTTTGTTATCTGTCTCTCTGTTATTTAGTCCTGAATCCCAGTATGTACCCAGCTCTGGGCCAGAGCCAGGATAGACATCCAAGGCGAGGAGACAGATTTACAAATAAGTATTGCATAATATGGAGCGGTAAGTGCTGTGTTAGAACCACCCTAGGAATTTGCAGGAGGAATTTACAGGGGCCATAAGGAAAGAAAAAGGGAGCAAAACTTTTGAGGAGATATAGAATAATCAGATGCTGGGGCACAGTGCCAGTCTGCCCAAGCCTGGATTCCACTTCTGCTACTTAGCTGTGTGATCAGTTTTTCCTTCTGTAGCAAGAAGATGAGAGGAATAACAGCCACAGTGTAAAGGGTTAAATGCGTTAATATACGTAAAGTGTTTGGAAGGAATAGGGGAAGCAGTGGCCCTGTGGCTCCTTAGGCTTCAGGGTGGGGCCTCTGGTCAGAATTAGTACATGACAGGCTCCTTCGCCAGCCACTTGGGTAAGGAAACTGCGGCTGCATACAGCTAGTGACAGATCCCAGGTCTGTTTATCAGAGCCTGTGTTTTGCACAGTTTCCAGTGTGACAGCCAGAGCTATCTGGGGTTTCCCTGCAGGTGCTCTGAGATTGAAGAAGCAACCAAGAGAAGGGGAGCAGAAATGTGCTTGGCTCCAGGGACCTGAGTGGGCCTTAGACTGTGTGGGAGCCCTCTGAAGCTGTTGGCAAGGGGTTGTGATTGTGTGTGACATATGTGTCATGTGTGTCTGGTGTCGAGCATATGTGTGAGCTTCTTATGTACGTCCTGTGTAAGGCATTACTATTATAGATATGTTGGGTATGGTTAGTGTTTAGTATGTGTGTGTGGTGTGTGATTATATGTGTGGATGATATATGATTAGGATATATGTACGGTGTGTGATTGTATATGTAAGTGTGTGGTTGTAATTATATAAGTGTGTGGTATATGATGAGGGTATGTGTGTGGTGTGTGATTAGTGTGTATCAGTGCAGTATGTAATGGTATATGATTAGTATATGTGTGTATGTGTGCTGTATAGAGGTGTGTGTGTGTTATAGTATGAGCATATACGTTTTTCTAAGAAGAGGTCTCACTGCTTTTCTCAAATACCTATAACAACATAGAGTTCTGACTTTAGGATAAAATGGAAAACTTGGCACAGGTACCTGGATTATCTTTCTGCTTAGTTTAAAATATCTGATCTTTTTGGCAAATAGCAACAAATGCTGAGAGTTAATAAATTGCAATGTGGCTTTACAAGGTCTTAATCAACTGAGACTTCTCTAGTAGAAACACCCTAGGTGGGTGGCTTACAAACAGCCGACATTTGTTCCTCACAGTTCTGGATTGAACAGTTCAAGATCAAGGCAGTAGCAGATTCAGTGTCCAGGGAGGCCCTGTTCCTTATAAACAGTCACACTCTCCTGTAACCTCACGGAGTGGGAGGAGTGAAGGGTTTTGGGGGGCCTCTTTTATAAAGATGCCAGTTCCAGAGTCCTCAGGACCTAATCACCTCCCCAAGACCCCACCTCTAAACACCACCAACAGGGGGATTAGTACTTCAATATATGAAGGAGACCATCATCTTTTGCCCTGGGCAGGAAATGTGTATAAGAAATACAGGGCAGCTGGGCATGGTGGTACATGCCTGTAATCTCAGCACTCAGGAGGCTGAGGCAGGAGGATTGCTGTGAGTTCAAGGCCAGTCTGGGTTATATGGTAAGTTCGAGGCCAGTCTGAACCACAAAGTGAGACCCTGTCTCAAAAAAAAAAAAAAAAAAAAGGTGTGTGTGTGTATATATATATATATATATATATATATATATTTATATATTTATATAGATCTCACAACCTGGAGAGATGGCTCACAGCTGTAATATCAACTACTCAGGAGGCTGAAAGAGGAGATGCACAAGTTCACAAAGCATCTTTTGTGAGACTCAAGCACCAGATGGACATCTCTGTCTGATGCAGTGGCACTGGTGCCTTCTTAGAAGAGTGGAGCCACCCAGGGGCTCCCTTAGAAACAGCAAACTCTTAAGCAATCAGGTTAGAGCTCTCAAGGGCCTCCCTTATCCACCTGGGAAATAATATTTCTTACATGTATCCTGATCATACTCTGGCACTTTGATTAAGGTAGTAGAGATAGAAATCTCTTTTTTTCGGGAGGCTGAGATAGGAGGAGTATTGTGAGTTCAAGGCTGGCCTGGGCTACAACGTGAGCGCATGGGTGGCCTGAGCTACATAGTGCGACCCTGCCTCAAAAAACCAGGGCTGGGAGTTTGGCTCAGCAGCTTAAGCACCCGTCTGGCAGGTGCGAGGCTGTGAGTTCAATCCCTGGTGCTGCAAAAAAAAAAAAAAAAGAAAGAAAGAAATCTCTTTTTGAATTTGAGAGGAGAGAAAGAAAAACCTTAAAAAGTAATTACCTAAATTTTTGAAACAAGGAGGGGACCTAACCTGAGTCTCACATGTTTCTTGAAAGCAGACACTCTCATTCTTATCTATGAGGCGGACAGAGCTGAGAGGCCACATGATTCACGGAGCTGTTTCCATGCTCCTAAGCTACAGTCTATGTCCACTCACAATACTACACAAATAAAATCCTAACTTTTTCCTTAAGCCCCTTCCTTGCAGCTGCAAATTGTAAGAAAAACCAACGACTACGGGAGCCAAAGGAACCTGGAGCCACTTCTATTATCCTATTTTAATAGCCCTTCAGCTGTTCCTCCCCAAGCTCTCCAAAGCTGAAACCACACAGCTGTCTTGGGACCCTCATGGTCAGACCTCTCCTTGTTTGCCATGGTCTCCCCTCTTCACGCTTGTGCTGGTCACCACATCTCTGAAACAGATGATCCAAAGCGATCTTCCCAGAGTGGCAGGCAAACCTTGCATTTGTGCAGCCTGAGACCAAGCAATCCTTTTGAGTCACACTGGGATCAGCCAGGGCTTGTGGGAAAATAAGATCCCTGAGTCTTTTGCTTTTCTTCAGTTTTTATTTTCTTTAAACATTTGTATACATTTTTTACTCATAAAAGCAACAGGATTAGCCGGGCGTGGTGGTGCACGCCTTTAATCCCAGCACTCAGGAGGCTGAGGTAGGAGGAACATTGTGAGTTCAAGGCCGGTTTGGGCTACAAAGTGAGCACAAGGCCGACCTGAGCTACATAGTGCGACCCTGCCTCAAAAAACTAGGGCTGGGAGTTTGACTCAGTGGCTTAAGCACCTGTCTGGCAGGCGCGAGACTGTGAGTTTGATACCTGGTACTGCAAAAAAAAAAAAAAAAAAAAAAAAAGCTACAGGATTACATAAAACTTTGGGCCAGTAGGGGAAATCATTGCCCTGCCACAACTGTTTAACATTGGTGTAATTTTCCAGCCCACCTCTATTACTGCTTTGCTTATCTTATAATCATGGGAAATGCGCATTTTGGTGCTGGGTTTAATTCAGGGCCAACAAAGGTCTTGCTATACTAATTCTCTATTAGATTTATTACTCACTGACCCAGTTATGGAATTTTTGAAAGTGAGTAGTTATCCCTTAGAATATTTACTTGGATCTAAAACATAATGTATATGAGTGTATATATACATATAATATATACATATATATAATATATATATATAAGCAATGCTGTTCTTTAACTCCATATATGGTATCATTTCATTGGACTTTTACATGTAAAATAATTATAGCTCTTCTGTTTTAGTAAGTAAACAAATCAAATTTTAAAAATTGAAAAATAGGGCCAGGGATTTAGCTCAGTGGTGTGAGTGCCTGCCTGGCAGGTGCAAGGTTGTGAGTTCGATCCCTGGTACCAAAAATAAATAAATAAATAATAAAAAATTGAAAATAGAGTACCTGAATCAAACACTTGTTTAAATACCTTTCAGGCAAATGTTGACTTGATTCCAGGTTTGTAAACATTGTATAACTCTTAGTCAAACAGTTTTATGGTTGTGGTGATCTTTTCAGCTCTGTTTCTAAGCAGTCAACATTTAACTGAGGTAGACCAGATGTTTCTAAATTCAAAGTCTCACAGGATCTCCCAAATCTTTAGTACGTATCAGTGGAAGGCACTTAACAAACAAAATATTTTTTTAAAAAAATCTAATACTGCTGGAAGTTTTTATAAAGAGTTTCATAACCAAGAGTGGTGGTGAATGCCTGTGATCCCAGAACTTGGGAGCCTGAAGCAGCAGGATCTCTGCAAGTTCAAGCCCAGCCTGGGCTACATAGTGAGTTCAAGACCAATCCAAACTAAGAGACCCTGTTTCAAAAAAAAAAAAAAAAAAAAAAGTCTAAATTTCAAGACAACAGCTCCCCCTAATGGCCAAAGAAAGGGAGAACGTCAGAAAGTGGCAGAGTCATCCTGCCCCACACAGCCAGAAGCAGCAAGGGACAGGAGCAACAAGACCCTAAGTGTCCCCAGCTCAGTGTGTCCCAGTGGGCAAACAGGAGACACCCGGCACAGCATGGCACCTGTGGCGCCATCATGGACACAGATCCCTGGACTACCAGCTCTGGTGGCATGGCAGGGCTAAGGGTCACCATGCAACAGTCTCTGGCTGTGGGGGTCGTTGCTCCAAACTGACTGCAGTATGGGCGGTGATACAGCCAAAGCTCATGGGCTCCATGCCAGTGGCTTGGGCTTCTGGAGCCCTACTGAAGGAGGGCCCAGGAGAGACCATAGGGCAGGAGCACAGAGTTGCAGGTACACACACCACGGCCAGCAGGTACAGCTGAATGTGAGACTAAGTGTAAGCAAGTAGGGCAGAGGCCTCGGGCTAGGCTCAGGCATAGAGGATCCCCAGGGCTGGGGCTGGCCTCCCATGCTCCAAGTCCATGGTCCACTGATCTGCACTAGCTCTGCCAGCTGCACCTCTGCAGGCTGGCAGTTGTTGTCCTGCACAGGTAGGCAGCATGGGTGTGGCATGGTATGGCATTGGGTGTGGCATGGTATGGCACTGCCCGGCTCAGTAGTCACCCAGGCTCTTAGCAGCTGTTGCTTCCCAGCCCACCACTGCCGCCACAGGAAGTGCCCGAGCAGCCTCACTGCATGGTGGTGGCTCCACAGGATGAGGCCAAGCCTTGAAGGGGATGCTTTCCACCTTCCCTGAGGCAGGCCATATTCCCCAGGCCAATCCTGGGCACAGGTGGAGGCAATCACTTGGCTTGGCTTCACAGCAGGATCCCAGCCAATGGGCTGCACGAGGCTGTAGCACCAGGTACCCCTATGCCTACCCCACACCCCATTGGCTCTCCTGACCGTAACCTCCTGGCTGGCCTGCCAAACTGTTACCATATGCTGGGTGTACCCAGGGATCCTCTCCAGGCTCTTGCTCAAAGAGCTGGAAGAGACAGCTGAAGAATATAAAAGTGTAACATTTATTAAATGTTAAAGAAAAAAGAGGTGAAAAAGAAGTGCTACAAAGAAAATAGAAATGAGAAAATATACTCGGCACACAGAGCAGGCCACTACAGGAAGAAGACAGTGGCCACGAGGCCACTATCTTTTATATCCTCCTTCTGGTGTCAGATCTGCGTTGTCCTTCACAGGAAGCCGTTCTGCGCCTGCACCCGCCTGTGATGGACAGGTCTCCATAATTGACAGATCATGCCCAGTTGCACTGCCAGTTTGCCATACCTTTATGTCCTCCTTATCCCAAAATGAAACTCTAAAAAGGGCTGGGGATTTGGCTCAGTGATAGAGCACTTATCCAGCATGTGTGAAGCCCTGGGTTTTGTCTCTAGTACAGCCAAAAAATTGAAAATGAAAAAAGGTATGGACAAATACATGCAGGCGATGTGGGTGGGAGCAACACTTTTGGAGAAAGTCTGTCTTCCACTGAATTGCTCTCCCTCAATGCCCATCTATGGAAAACCTGCTGTCCTATTTTTGGCACATAATGCTTTAATGCATTTTTCGTTAGGACTCTGCTATGGAACTTTAAGATCCTTGACTTCAATAGCTAGTAGTACCCGGTGTAGAGCAGTTTCCCACTAAATGTTTATTGATGTTTTTTCTTTGGTGCTGGGTATTAAGCCCAGCAGAGCTCTACCTTCCCAGCCCTTTTAAGATGTTTTATTTCAAGACAGGGTTTCACTAAGTGGACCGGGCTGGCCTTGAACTTGGTCTCCATCTGTTCAGGCTCTTGCGTCCCTAGTAGCTGAGACTACAGTGTGCACCACCACATCCAGCTACTGATTTGTTGAACAACTGAATGAATAGATGTTTCCTGAAGACTTCACAAGTGTCACAGCTGAAAATGACTCCAACCCACTCAAAATTCTTTGATCAGCCAGAAGCAGTGACACATACCTATAATCCCAGCTTCTTGGGAGCCTGCAGCAGGCAGATCACAAGTTCAAGGCTAGCCTGGACAATTTAACAAGCCCTTGTTTCAAAATAGAAGTTTTTGTTCTAATAGGAAAAAGGACAGCTTGGAGCTGGGTGGCCTGCAGGGTGGTGATTCTGAAGGTAGGCAGCTCCAATGCCCATGTGGACGAGTGTCCCTGTCTGTATACCTGACACCTGAACTCCCTTTTTAGGTTTCTTCCTTGTTCACTTTTTTTTTGGGTGGGGAGGGCAGTGTACTGGGGATTGACCTCACGACCTCACACTTGCCAGGCAGGTGCTTATGCCACTGAGCTAAATCCCCAGACTTTCCTTGTTCACTTGATTCCTTCATTCACCCACATCTCTTTTCCTCCCAACCCAGACAAGTCGAAGGATGGAGCAGGCACTGAGATGTGCCATAGAGCTGTTGCATGAATATACTGTCCTGTCAGCCCCAGGATGAGCGGTCTTGCCTGTCACTGTTCACCCCCTTGAAGACGGTGGCTGGCACTTCACAAGGGCTCAGCAAATATTTATTGAATCCACAGCTGAGACCTTTTTCTAACAGCCTACACAATGTGAGGAACCAACATCATCTCTTACCTCCCTTACTCTTGGCCTTATTTTCTCTAGTAGTGTTCATGATCCATGTGGATTTTTCTTTTTGAGACAGAGTCTTGCTATGTAATTCAGGCTGGCCTTGAACTCACTGTGTAGCCCACGCTGGCTTCGAAGTCACAGTGATCCTCCTGCTTCAACCTCCTCAGTACTGGGATTACAGTCGTACACCACCATGCCCAGCTCTATGTGGATTTTTATCTGTTATCTTCTTGTAGTACTGGGGTTGGAACCCAGGGCCTTGTGCATGCTAGACCAGTGCTCTGCCCCCGAGCTCCACTTCAGTGATGCGGTGTGTCTTTGATGTGGCTTCCTGAAACAGGCCAGAGATAGGTCTGCAGATTATGGATGTGTGGGTAAATGTTTCTGTTCTCTAGCCTTAGCTGGCACACAGCACCCTCCTGTAATCTGGCCTCCAGGCGTGTCCTGCACACTCCCCAACTTGAACCCTCCCCAAATCCCCTCCCCCACACATGCTATTCTTGTCCTCTGACTTTTTGTGTCTGCTATTTCTGTTTTTCTGGAATGTGCCACCCTCTTGAGAACTCCTGTCTTTGAAGGCTGGTTAGCATGTCAGCGTCTTTGTGGCCCAGCCCTACCCCAGGGAGGGCCCCTGTTCCCTGGGCACCTAGGTGGCCTGTGCCGAAGCACTTCCTCCTCTCTCCTGCAGGGGGCAGGAGCCCAGCCATTCTGTCTGGAGCCTTCAGGCTGTACCTGCTGGAGCCAGCCCCTCCCAGCTCTGGTGAGCGGGTGGTGCGTAGCTCTTCCAACTCTGCACGCTCAGTTGTATCACTTTAATAGTTTAAAGTCAGCCATGGTGGGAATACTTGTGCCATGAAAAGTGACAAAACACTGCCAGTTAATTGGACACCCAAGACAGCCACATCCCTTCCCCCTACACCCATGCAGTTAAAGGCATTTGGTAAATTGGTATCCAAAATATTTTGAATGAGCACATGCATTGTACCCCAAATTAAAGTCCACTGCTTTTTTAAAACCTCTTCAGGCCAAGGTTGATCTTGTTTTCTCCCTACCCCTGCCAAGGATTAGGCCCCAGCCTGTGACTTTAGCACCCTGGCACGCAAGCATTAGAGCACCAGAATGACTAGGGGCACTGGTGAAAACACCTATACCTGGACCTGCTTTTGGCATTTCAGAGTCACTGGAATTAGCACTTTATTAGAACCAGTTGGGTATAATTCAGGGTCAGCACACCAAAGTAGTTAGACCTTTATGCCAATTTGGTTCCCTGTGGTTTAAGGGAGTCAGGATAGAAACAACTAAAATGGTTAGCCAGTGCCGCTGGATACCCCTGAGCTACATCCCCAGCCCTTTTTAATTTTTCAGGTAAAGTCTCACTAATTTGCCTGGACTGGGTTCAAATTCATGATCCTCCAGCCTTCCAGAGGACAGGGATTACTGACGTGCACCACAACACATGGCTTATTTTTAAATTTTGAGACAGGCTCTTGCTAGTTGCTAAGTTGCCCAGGCTGGCCTCAAATATGTAATCTTCCTGCCTCAGCTTCCCAAGTAGTGGGGACTACAGGCTTGTGCTGCTGTGCCCAGTTCCATGTCCTCACTTTCACATTCAGGAGTTCAGCCGCTCTCCTTCCCCAATACCTATCCTCAGCTGACACTCCCTCCGGGCTGTTTCCCCTGTCTGCCCTTAAGGGGAGTCCAGTGGCCAGGATGGGTAGAGATGGGACTGGCATGGATGATGCAGGCACTGAGGGTCCACAATAGGAGCCAGAGACTGGGTGCTGTGGAAAGTCCTAAAGAAGAATGTTTCGTGATGCATGTCCACAGTGAGCTCTTAGTTGTGTGAGCTCAGTAACTTCAGGGACTTGCCAGGGAAAGAGTGGCAGCAACAAATTGTGGGCAACTGGGCTGAGGTTCTCATGGGACCGAATGGGCTGGGCGGAATCACAGCTGGAATCGGGGGACGTATCAATCAGGTGGGCAGTGGTTCAATCAGGTCACTTGGGAAGGTCCGGTTCAGGCTGCAGCCCTGGCAGGCACAGGGAGCGTTGGGGTTGGGGAAATGACACAGAGCGCTGATCCCCATCTGCTCTTCATTTGTTCCCAGCTGACCGTGATGCAGCCAGAGCCCTCTGAGGGCAGGATGGGGACTCTTTGGGGACAACTTTCAGAGCCAGGGTAGGACAAGGAGTCCAGGCCTCCCTCCAGCTCCTTGTACTCCATCTGGCATGTTCCTCTCTTCTCTGTTCAGGGTCTTTAGAAACTGGGGTGGGATAGAGTCCCTGGAACCCCAAGGCCTGAGAGACAGGCTGATTTCTCTCTAGGAAATGGCCAGTGATGAGCTGAGGGAGTTGAGGAATGCCATGACCCAGGAGGCCATCCGCGAGCACCAGATGGCCAAGACAGGCGGCACCACCACTGACCTCCTCCAGTGCAGCAAGTGCAAGAAGAAGAACTGTACCTACAACCAGGTAGGGGCGGCCACAGGCCAAGGAGGAGGACAAGCAGAGGGAGGCATGGGGAAGGCCCAGGGGAGAGGGAACTAACATGCTCCAGGCTGCAGAGAGAGGGCAAGGTATGGGACTCCACCCCAGGGCTTCTAGAATACAGATGGAGTGTAAATCAGCTAACTTTAGGCCTATAAGCCTGGGCCATGTGTCTAGCCTGTCTTGAAGTGAGAGTAGGAGGCCCAGGACCTCAGCAATGGGGTCACTGATGATTGGAAGGAAACTTAGCAATGGGAAACCCAACTCCCTGATCGTACACACAGGGAAACTGAGGTCCAGATGGATAGATTGACTCTGCAGTTTTGCCCAAAGTGGCAAAGAAGGCAAAAGGCAGAGAGAATAACAAACCTGGATCTGAACCTTTCTACCCAGTTGGTCCGTGAAGCCTAAGAGCTGTAGCCGCTCATCCTAGGGAGAAGACAATCGCCCTGATTCGGGGAGCCACGGAAGGCTGCAGGGGGTCCTCTGACAGCCTCTGATTTCTAAGTTGCACATGTTATGGCCTTGGAGCACCATATTCTTGGATTCTAGTTGGTGTCTAGTTGTTCTCAAATTCTATTGACTCCTCTCTCTGCTCAGTAAGCAAGACTGATCAAGAGCACCTGTCTTGGCGCCCTGTGGCCAAGGCAGAAATGCAATTCGCCTTGCTGTTCGCAGAGTTCCCTTGGAGAACTCCTACTCAGGAATGCAAAGGTGCCTGCAGACTCCCGCTCCCTCCCAAGCACAGGTCCATGCTTCCTATGTGTCACCTCCACAGAAATAAACTGCCCTCTGGCAAAGGTGCCCCTCCCCAGGGGAACCCCACTGTCACTCCTTCTCAGGTGTCACTGCTGGCCAGCGATAAAGCTGTGTCACATTGTGTTCTCCTGACTGACTGCTGGATGTGCTCACCAGCCCAGGGCCGCTCCCACACTGCAGGCACAGCTGACATCATGCATAGCTGACTGTTGACCAGGGCTGGCCTTAGGGAATCAGAGCAGCAACTGTTCAGTCTGGAGGTGCCAGGGCTTGGCAGTGGGAAACCCGGATCCTTCATCTGAATGATAAGGTTGAGGGAACGAGAAACTAGAAGACACCCTTGTAATCCCAGCATTTGGGAGGCTGAAGCAGGAGGATTATAAATTCTAGTCCTGCCTGGGCATCTTAGTGAGACCAGGTCTGAAAAAATAAAAAAGTATGGGGATGTAGCTCAGTGTGAAGACCTTGGGTTCAATCCTCAACACCACAAAAAAATAAAAGATGTAACTTGTCCCGAGGATCTTCAAGTCTCTGTTGCTTTCTGGGCCTCAGTCCTTCCACCAGTATAGTCAGGAAGGTAAAGTAGGTGATTTCTAGGGGTGCTCCAAACTCACTCAACTGTGACTAGTGGGCATGTCCAGTATGGTGTGTGCAGGGCTGAATCAGGGAATGAGTTTTGAGACAAGAGGGGAGAGATGCTTAAGAATCATCCACAAGTCTACAGGTGCAGTCAGGTGTGATAGTGAATGCCTGTAATCCCAGCACTCGGGAGGCTGAGGCAGGATAGCTTCGAGTTCAAGGTCAGCCTGGGATACATAGTGAGTTCAAGACTAGCCTGAACTACTAAATGAGACCCTGTCTCAAAAAATAAATAAATAAAAATGTAAAAAGACCACAAATAAGCCGGGCGTGGTGGCGCACACCTTTAATCCCAGCACTCGGAAGGCTGAGGTAGGAGGAGCATTGTGAGTTTGAGGCCAATTTGGGCTACAACATGAGCGCAAGGCCAACCTGAACTACATAGTGTGATCCTCTCTCAAAAAACTAGGGCTGGGAGTTTGGCTCAGTGGCTTAAGCACCTGCTTGGCAGGCGTGAGGTTGTGAGTTTGATCTCCAGTTCCACAAAAAAAAAAAAAAAAAAAAAAAAAAAAGGGACCACAAGTGCAGAGGGCAGAGGCCAGGCTGAGCCTGTGGGATGCTGGAGTCAACTGACGGGCTGCAGGGGGAGAGGAGAGGATGCATCAGGAAGTTGTCAGTGATAAGGGAATGGCCAAAGTGAGGCGACAACATCAGTGCCCCGCAGTGGGATTTGGACCCACTCCTAAAGACAGAGGGGGCCGTGGCAGGCCCTGGAGCAACATACTAACTTGACAAGTGGTTCCTCTTCCTCTCAGATGCAGACACGCAGTGCTGATGAGCCCATGACTACCTTTGTCTTATGCAATGAATGCGGACACCGCTGGAAGGTTTGTACGTCTATGTTTGCGTCTTTCCCCTCCCCAGTCCTGCCCATGTTAAGAAGTCATCTACGCATAGCCCAGAAGGGCCCTCCTCCCTGGGGGGCTTTCCAGCCTGTACAGGATAGGCCTGGGAGCCAGGAGAGTGGCAGGCTGTAGTTGGGAAGACAGGGACAGAGGCCCTGTGTGTGCTGACCTTGCATGGGCACCCAGGTGTAGCACAAGATGAGCGTGTGGTTTGAGATTTTTTTTTTTTGGCTTTTTGAGACAGGGTCTCGCTATGTAGTCAGACTGGCCTTGAATTCACTTTGTAGCCCAAGCTGGCCTCAAACTCACAGTAATCCTCCTGCCTCAGCCTCTGGAATGCTAGGATTACAGGCATGTGCCACCATGCCCAGCTAAATGAGCTTCTTGAGGTCCACAGAAGGAAGGAAAACAATAGCTCTATGTGCTGGTGGACCACACCTCTGCAAAGTGCTTTCACAGATGTGTTTCCTCTGAACCTGGCCACAGGCATGGGCAGGAAACAGGGAGGCTGAGTCCTCTCCAACGAGAGTGACCTCCAAGTGCTCCCGGGTGTCCCTTCTCTCCAAAGTTCCCATCACCCAAACCTGTGACCCAGGCTGCCCCAGCTCTTGCAGAGGCTCAATTTCATTCCTGGACACCAAGCAGAGACACCCACAGAGTACTCTCTCAGTGTGGTCACATGGTTAATGTCCCTGGCCACTGCCATCTTGTGTGGGCACTGGTGACATCTGGGCCATTAGACAGACTGCGGGCAATCCAGAGCCCTACTGGATTTAACAAGGAACCCAAGACCGGGCCTGGGCCTGGGAGTCGGGGGCTGTGGCTCAGGTCCCATTCACCCTACTCACTGTGTAACCCTGAGCCTGTCACTTGCCCCCTGAGCAGAAGGGAGACGGTATGCCTTCCTCCCAGCATTGGTATGAGGGCCGTTGTGATGTGAGGGATTATCATGCGTACTTCTGCATATGTCCACTATAAACAGTAAGAGATACTCCTTACTAATATCAGTGTCACTTTCAGATGAGGATGCTGAGCTTCAGAAAGAGTTAAGTACCACGCCTAAGGTCACAGTTTGGAGCTCAGAAAGACAATCCTCCAAATTCCTGCACAATTGATTTTTCTTATGAAGGGCCTTGATAGCCCTCAATAAGTTCTTGTCAGAACTGTCGTATCTTTAAAAGTAAAAGACAAATGATTGCCAGGTTTGGTGTTATACACCTATAATCCCAGCACTCCAGAGACTACAGCAAGAGAATTATGAGTTCAAGGCCACCTGGGCTATAGACAGAGTTTAAGGCTAGCCAGGATTACATAGCAAGATCCTGTCTCAAAAAAACCAAAACCAGTCAGACATGGTGGTGCACACCTGTAATCCCAGCACTCAGGAGGCTGAGACAAGATGATCTCTGTGAGTTTGAGACCTGCCTTGGCTATAAAGTGAGTTCAAGGCCAGTCTCAACTGCATAGTGAAACCCTGTCTCAAAGAAGCAAAAAACAAACAAACAAACAAAATCACCAGCCAGGCATAGTAGTGCATGCCTGTAATTCCAGCATTTGAAAGACTGAGGCAGGAGGGTTTTAAATTTGAGGCCAGTCTGGGCTACATAGCAAGACTCTTGTCTCAAAACATGAATTAAAAAATAAATGAAACCAACCAACCAAACAAACCAACAAGCCAATGCACCAGGTGACTTTTTATTTTTCTTTATTTACTTATGGAGCATATAACAATGGAGTCAGTACTGTAGCCTACCAGTTTAGAGTGTGGGGCTTGGCATCAGGTTCAAATCCTAGCTTTACCACTTGCAAAGTGTTGTAGCTGATACTCTGTAGACCTGGATTTCTGCACCTCCTAAACAGAGTATTGCTGTCTAGCCCACAGAACTGTTCTGAGGACTACAGATGGTGACACATGTAAGGCACTAACGGGGCCTCTGATACCTCTCATGGCATCTTTGTCAAATTAGAAAAAGGTGTCCCTTCCTCTCTTCCTATGGGCAGACACAGCCTTATCCCAGGACACAGAGCAAGCAGTGCATGGGCCGAGTTTCTGCCTCAGCTTGTGCCCTGGACCAGGCTTTTTTGTGTAGTCTGTAACTTGGACAACCATATATACCATTTTGAGTATGTCATCGACTAGTAGTTGAGTGAGCCACGGAGCTGCTTGCTGAGCTACTTCCCTACCTGTGAAAATGGAAGTAACATTCCTCCTAGGGACAAGGGGAGGATGAAGTGAGTTAAAACATATTAATACTGCCAGCACCAGGTAAGTGCCCATAAATGGTGGCTGTTGTAATTGTCAGTGTAGGGGAAGGGACATTCTCCATCCTCCAAACCCAGTTCTTCCTCCCTGACTCCTGTTAGGTGCAGGGGCAGAATCCATTAGAGGTGACGGCTATATGGCTCCAGGCAGTATTTCCAGTGCATGTCCATTGCCATGGGGGAGACTGAGTCTAACCAAGTGGTTCATAATAATAAACGTTTTCAACCATAAATCGAGAGCCCACCCCATCCCTGCCCAGCACTGATCTGCTATTCACATCTCACCTGGCGCCGTGCTCGAGTTGACCAGCACACCCATCCCATTTTACAGATGAGTGATTTGTTCCAAGTCCTACAACTAATCACAGCTGCGCCAGGATCTGGACACTAACCTGTGTGGCTTCAAAGCCCACCTGCCTTTCTCCTGTTCCCACATAGCCTCCCTGGATGACAGGGAAATCTCTCAAATTCTGTTGCCTTTTTGGTTTTGTAGTTCTGCTGACAGCTCCACCCACCAAGCCAGCAGTGAAGGAGGTGAGGAAGGACAAGGAGGAAGCACTACCCCACCTCACCTGGAGAGAAAATAAATATTAAAAGGAAGAAAAATCCTGCAGCAGGGATCAGAAGGAGAATTCCTTTGCCAATTAGTAATCAATCATTCATAATGATTGGCTAACTGGAGTACCATGCTAAAATCTATTGATAAACTTCTCGTAGAAAAAGCATTAGAGCTGAAGTGTCACATCTTTGACAGAGAGCTGTCTGATTTTTGCTTTGAGTCCCTTCCCTCTCATCCAAATCTCCCAGTCTTTTCTGAATAGAAAAATAACAGAGGGCAGGGGGTATAGTTCAGGAGTAGAGTGCTATGCCTAGCATGCATGAAGCCCTGGGTTTAGTTCCTAGCACTACAAGAAAGCAAGCAGGAAAGAAAGCAAAAAAGAAAACAAATCAGGGTTGGGGGTATGCTGGAGGCCCTAGTTCAACTCCTACCACCATAGAAAAGAAAAGAAAGAAAATGAATATATTTCTGGGGCTGGATATGGTAGCATACCCCTGTAATCCCAGCACTCGGGAGGCTGAGGCAGGAAGTTTACCTCACATTCAAGACCAGCCTGGGCTACATAGTGAGTTCAAAACCAGCCTGAACTGACTACATAGTGAGACCCTGTCTCAAGGAAACCTCCCCGCCCTCCAACCCCCCCACCAAAAAAAACCTGCTGGACATGGTGGCACGTGCCTGTTAATTCTAGCACTCCAGGAGACTGAGGCAAGACAATCATAAGTTCGAACAGGCAACTTAGTGACTTAGTGAGACCCTGTCTCAAAATAAAAAAATAAAAAATGTCTGGGGATGTAGTTCAGTGTGAAGAACCTTGTTTCAATTCACAATAGCACCAAAAATCCAAAACAAAAGAAAAAGAGAAAACACCAAGCAAGTGCAGTGGCACACACCTGTAGCTAGTTAGTCCTGGCTAGCAGATTATCTGAGCCCAGGAGTTCGAGGGAAGCCTGGACAACAGAGCAAGATTGTGTCTTTTAAAGAAGAAAACAGATCCACACAAATCTTTCCCCACCCTTGAGTTACACACGCAGAACCAGCACATGGTTTGTCTTAGGCAGATATATTTCCACACCGTATAGAAATCTATCTTCCCTACTCCTTCCGTGTTTTGTCCCAGAGTCTCTGCTATCCCCTGTTGACAGCTGTCTGCAGGGGCCCTTTGAAACTGGGTCCCTCTAGGCAAGGACTCAGGGACCCTCTAGAACATGGGCTTTCTGAGTGAGGGTTACAGCAGTGCCCCCAGACTTCAGTGGTGCTTTGGAGGATCCTGAGCCCTATCCTACCCTGCCCCATCTGTGGCTCAAGCTTCAGAGGAAGTCTGCAGGGCATGGGGCTCCCATGATGATGTCAGCTTGCTTTTTGCACTGAGAAAGACTTTAGCTGGACAGTTCTGGAAAAGCCCTGGGAACACGTTGAATGGGCTGTTAAGGTCTCAGTCTCTGTCTCTGGCCTTCCTGCAACCTGAGGCCAATCTACCTGGACTCTGTTACCTGCTGACAGGCTGGAGCCTGTGAATATCTGGGAGACTGGGTGAGTCATGAAGCCATTTCTCACCTGTAAAAATGGGAGTAGAATCACTGCTGTCTCCCAGGGTGACTGCAGAGGTCACTGCGTGTCCGTTTCCATCATCGGCCTTGGTTCCTCTGTTGGGGTAACGATGCTCCCCGCTGGGCATTATCCCCTCTGAGCCTGGTTGCATCTCCTCCCTTCCATCTGTCACTGCCTCCTCCCAGAGAGGAAGCCATCAACAGCCTGTGGGCAGAAACTGCAGTCATCTTCAGTTTTTCAGCAGGTGGCGTGGGGGCCCTGTGGAAAGCTGGAGAGCCCCTCCCTAAAGGCTCAACACCTGCGGCTCCTGAGGCCCAAGCAGGATGGAAACCCAGGGCTTCTGCTGCTTGTTGTGGTGCCTGATGACACTGGGAGAGATCCAAAGTCATGCCAGTGTTCAGTCCCTGCCTTCCAGGAATTTCCAGCCTGGCAGGGAGGGAGAAGAACGGTAGGTACAGACTCCCACGCCAGATGGGATGGGACACCATGTCCTGAAGAGGTGCAGAGGGAAGCTGCTTAGAAACCCAGGTGCTCCGTCACCTTTAATATGGGAGAGCCCCTGGGGATGATGCTAAAGTGCAGGTTCTGACTCACTGGGCCTGGGGTGGGGGCTGAGGTTTTCCTTTTTACAAGTTACTAGGTGACACCAATGCTGCTGAGTAGGAAGAGCTTAGACATCCAGATTTTTCACTGCACCCTCTCATCCTTCATCCAAGGGTTAGACAGCAAAAGCAGAACAAAACAGCAACTACTATTAATTTAATAATGTTAATAAAGGGTGTGGTGGCACACGCCTGTAATCCCAGGACTTGGGAGGCTGAGACAGGTAGATCTTCTCGGGTCTGAAGCCAGCCTGTGCTACACAGTGAGTTTAACACCAGCCCAAACTAGACCCTGTCTCGAAAACAAACAAAAATAATGTTAACAAAGGCTACTTTAGAGTGAAATTTTAAAAGTGACACATAGTCCTGTTCTAAACATCCCTTGTGTTCGAAGTGTCATAGGGATTTAGAGCATAGGGGAGAAAAAAACAACTCTCCACCCTCAATAACCTTACTGTTTACAAAGGAGATGAGTCAGATTAAACAGTGAGAGAACAAGTCAGCATGAGTCCACACACCTACCTAAGATATAAATCTACATTCACAAAAGGACAGGGAAAAGCATGAATAGGGCACTGATTGTATTCAGGTGTCAATGCCCTCCAAAGGGTCTTCCCGAGCCCGCCTTGGAGCCTCTCCAATTAATTCATGCCCTCTGCTGCAGCTAGATTGGAATCAGCCTTTCAGAACTGCAGATTTGATGATCCCCCCACTCTACCACTGGTATTTACAGGCTTCCATGTTTCCCGCTGCGGAGCTGGCCTCTGCCTCACCCCCGCACTCTGCTTCAGCCAGGCTGTCTGCGCTCTGATCTTCGTGGCCTGCTGTGCGCCTCCTCCCTGTGCTATGGCCTAGACCATGGCTTAGCCTGATCCTCCCCACGTCCAAGATGAGGCAGGTTACACTCAACTTAGCATTAACTTCTGCCACCCAGGAAGGCTTCCGAGGGGATAGGAGAAGGACAAGGTTAGGTGAGGTAAAACAGAAGCAAAGCGTGTAGGATGGCGGAGGGAAGGTCCCACAGGGAGGTTCTGGTCAGAAGGCCTTGAAAACAAAAGTCTATTCAGGATCTCATGACTAAGTTAGAAAATATTTTCAGAAGGTTATAGGGATGAAAATACAGTATGGAAGTCTTAGTAATTTCTCCCATACTTCCAGATTGCTGTTGTTAGCCCTCTGTTGTGTTTGTTTGTACCAGACATTAAATCCAGAGCCTTGCACTGAACCATATCCCCAGCCCTTTTTAATTTTTTATTATGAGACAGAGTCTTGCCAGGCTGGGCTTAAACTTCCAATCCTCCTGCCTTAGCTTCAGTAGAGTGCAGGAATTACAGGCATATGTCACTAGCATATGGCTGGTTCCTCTTCTTCTTCTTCTTCTTCTTCTTCTCCTTCTCCTTCTCCTTCTCCTTCTCCTTCCTCTTCCTCTTCCTCTTCCCCTTCTTCTTCTTCTTCTTCTTCTTCTTTTCTATCTCTCTCTCTCTCTTTTAATTTCAAGAACTATTTGCCAGCCAAGCATGGTGGTGCATGCCTGTGATCCCAGCACTTGGGAAGTTGAGGCAGGAGGATTGCCACAAGTTCAAGTCTAGCCTAGGGTACACAGTGAGTTCAAGACCAGCCTCTACTACATGGTGAGACCCTGTCTCAAAAAACAAAAACAAAAACTTTTTTTAGCCAAAGAATGAATTTTATGTAAATTTAAAAACATTTAAGTGTCTATTTAGTAGGGTACAGTTTCTTTTCCTTTTACACTGGGGTTTTTGGGTTACTGGAGTCTCCTTCTGGAGGTAGTTTCTAGGTTCTTTCTGTCCCGAGCAAAAAATTGATCAAGACAAGCACAAATGGTAGCAAAGTTTTATTAAAGGAAGGGAAAGAAATAGGCTTTTCAGAGCAAGTTTGTGCCAAGTAAAAGTAGGAAAAGAAGTACTCCCTACAGTGTGAGAGCATGCCAGCCATGTGACAAAATACAGTGGTGGCCTGACCCTCTTTTTTTTTTACCAAGTGTCTAGTTGGATATCTCCTCCCAAGGACCCTGCTGGCCCTCTCTTTGCAAATCATCTGGACCTGAACTCAGATCCTCTCCTTTCTAAATCCCCTGTGCTGTCGTTCTGTGTCTGCCCATCCATTGTTCCTTAGATCCCTCTGTGACCCTCCTTACCAGTTACCAATCCTGTCTCTCCTTTGCTAGATCCTCCCTTCATTGCCTTCACCACCAACATGGCCTTTCAGGTTGTCTTTCCAACTCTGATGTGAAGCCCTTTCAGTGGGCTCCAGCTCAGCCACTCCTCCTTGTCCCATCTTCACATACCCCTTTGTGGCTTCGAGCACATTTACCCTAGTCATCTCCTGCACCTTTCCATTAGCTGTTGAATTCAAACTCCTTGGTTCAACTTGCAAAGATCCTTTCCCTCACAGTCTTGCCCTCTGTTGTATTTTTTTTTTTATTTTAAAGATAGTAAAATCCAACAGAACGTAACAGAACAAAGTCAATCAAAACAAAGCAGCAGAACTGGTACAGAACTTTGAAGAAAGATACTATGGAAACAATAGCTACTATAGTGTACCTTGTTATCTTCAGAATAGCTGACCATTCCAACAGGTATAGTAGAACTGAACCAAAACCAAAACAGAATAAAACCAATAGAAACAGAATATAAAATAAAGCAAAAAATAAATAAATAAATAAAAAGAAAAGAAAAGAAAAGAAAAGAAAAAAATAATAGAGCAAAGCAAAACAATGAGAACCATATTGGGCCTCAAAGACAAGACAGAAGAGAATCCCCCATATTTCCTACATTGCCTACTGTCATCTTCCAAAGAGATGTTCAGGTTGCTGCCCCCAAGGCCTGCAAAATCAACGAAACAATACTAGCATTTAGTTGCTTAATGTTCCTTAGTTGCTATCAATTTAACCAGACCTCCAAACCAACAGGTTGCTTATGGGGGTGGGGGTGGGGGTGGGAGGGTGTCCTTGATTCTAAGCCTGCCAGCGGGGTGGGTCCTCGAGGGGCCCATTCTCGTTCTCTTCCGGGAGTCCGCGCCCGTGACGGTCGCACAGTCCCCCGGTAGGCAGATTAGTTGTCCTCCTCTGTTGTATTTTTGAAGGGGTTGGAAGCCTTCACTTCACTGGCTAATGCAGGGTCACTCTCCTTCTTGCCTGCCTTTGGTGGCTCAGCTTCCGCCCCTGGTTCTCAGCCTGAGGGATTTGTATGCCTGTTCTTGAATACTCGCTGAACCTGCCCAGTTATAGCTGTCCATTCTGCTTCCTCCTCCCCACTCCGGTCAGACTTTCACCCATTCTTCAAGGCTCACTCAGATGCACATCTATGACGTCTCACATGCCAGGCAACATGGGGTGCCTGAGAACCCCCACAGTGCTGTGACACTCTCACCACACACTTCTGTCTCCCAGGCTCCCACTGGATTCTGCCAGCATGATGATAATTCCTTTAACCTTTCTTTATCTGATGGTGTCATCAAGTGTCTGTTAATCACTGAGCAGTATCTAGCTGGGTATCTTAGGTGCACTACATGACTTCTCCCTGCTTCCTGTATTTCACCTGTAAAACACATAAAATAGTGGTAAGAATAACTCCTAAGTTAATACAAGGAAAGCTTGTAAGTCAAGCATGGTGGTGCACACCTGGAATCACAGCTACTCGGGAGGCTGAGGATGGAGGATGGTGAGTTCAAGGCCAACCTGGGCAATTTAGCATGATTCCAATTCATCCCACCTTCCTACTCCACACTTCCTATCTCCCCACCCCACTCCCAAGAAAGGAAAGCACTTAGAATGCTCCTTCACACACAGCACTGCTTAGTAGACATCAGCTATTGTCATTAGTTGGAGTGGAGGGGTGCACTTCACAGTAACTTGATTAACCCTCTTGTCTATGAACTAGGTAATTATTAGACTCTTTGTTTTTTCTGGTCCTGGGAATGAACCCAAAGCCTTCACACTGAGCAACATCCCCCAGCCCTTTTATTTTGAGACAGGATCTTGCTATATTGAGATTTCCTGCCTTAGCGTTCTGAGTACTGAGATTACAGGCATGAGCCACCGTATGTGGCTCATCATACTGTGTGTGTGTGTGTGTGTGTGTGTGTGTGTTTCTGGGATTCAGATGCAGGCCCTTGTGCATGTTAGGCAAGCACTCTACCTCTGTGGTACACCCTATCCCTTAACCATTTTTAAGTGTACAGTTTATAGTAAAGTACATTGGAGTTACATAGATTCACACTGTCATGCAACCAATCTCCAGAACTTTTTTTTAATTTTACAAAACTGAATCTCTATTGGGCAGCTCATTTCCCTCTCCCTCGGCCACCCCCGTTCTGTCTCTCTGAGTTTGTATTCTTATCTTTATTTCTGTGTGGTCTGGTATTAGGGATTGAACCTTGGATGTCACACATGCTAACCATGTGCTGGACACCACTGAGCTAACCCCAGGTACTTTTTTGCAACAGGGTCTAAGTTTTGCCAGTTTTGTGATCCTCTTGCGTTAGCCAGCTTCTCTATTATTATGCTCTCCCTTTAAGCTGAGGATCACCAGAGGGAGTCTGAATTTTAACCCAAGGCCCCAGTCATGCTCTGAGGCAGCCTGAAATACAGCCTCACCTCACAAAGCATCTGAAATGTGTTTTACCTCTCCCATAGGAACAGAAGCCACCAAGTACCAAGGCCTTCCTCTGTGCTGTTCTCACATTTAATCCTCACTAACCCTGCTGTCAGAGTGAGGGGTGGTGTCTGATTTCCCAGCTCAGTGTCTGGAAGAGTGTAGGTTTCAATAATTGGGCCTGTTTGATGTCTTTAAATAAGGCAGATGAGCACATGCCTGTAATCCCACAGCACTCAAGAGGCTGAGGCAGGAGGATCATTGCAAATTTGAGACAAGCCTAGGCTACCAAGTGAGCCCAAGGCCAGCTTGAATGCATAGTGAGACACTGTCTCAAAAAGCCAAAAACAAATAAATAAATAAATAAGGCAGATGATACTAAGTAAGTTTGTTATACAGTTTTAATGCAATTATCTTTTTTTTTCCTGGTGGCACTGGGGATAGAACCCAGGGCCTCATGAGCACTGTGTCCCTGAGCTACATCCCCAACCCTTTTTATTTTTTATTATTTTTAAATTTTTGGCACAAGGTCTTATTAAATTGCCCAAGCTGCCTCAAATTTGTGATCCTCCTGTCTCAGCCTCCCAAGTAGCTGGGATTACAGGCATGAGCCACCATGCCTGGCTCTACAAAGTTTTGGAAAATATTCTCTTTTGGGAAAACTAGCAGAAATACAGAAGGCAAGCTGCCTAGTCCTCTGCACTCCAACCTTCTGGAGCCGATTTGCTTTTTCCCCTGACCAGTGCCTAGACTGTCTGCAGTGACACTTGCCTCTGGCCATAACCACCCCAGCCATTCTGGGACATCATGCTCTAGCCTCTCATGTCTCTGTGCCTTTCCATATGTTCTCTTTTTCTTTTCTCTTCTCTTGTTCCCTCCCTCCATTTCCTCTCTCTTTTCAGTACTAGGTATTGAACACAGGGCTCCTTTCCATTGAGCTGCAGCTGTGACCCTTAAAAAAATTTTTTTTCAATGTTGAGATAGTCCTAAGTCTCTAAATTCCCCAGGCGAGGCTCAACCTTATGAGTCTCCTGCCTCAGCCCCCCCAGAGGGTTGAAATTATAGGCGTGTGTCCACATGGTTTGACTACATGTGCTGTTCCTGAAGACTGGAACTTTACTTCCTACCTTCTTCACCTCGGGAACTGCTCCATTCTTTGCAAGCCAGCTCAGATGTTACCTTCTGTGGGATGCCTCTTCCCCTCCTCTCCAGCTAGGAGTCTTCCCCTTCCTGGGTACAGGCTAGCTCAGGAAAGCACTGGGGATGTAGCAGCTGTGCAAGTTTGTGTGTCCCCTTAACCTTGGCTCCTTGTGCACTCTTCCTGGCAGGAGTTAAGGGACGTCCAGGCTACTGTAAATTTTTAGTGTTCCCTGTCTTTAAAAATAAAGACGTGACAAGCATTGGAGTAAAAGTTTTAAGGTTTTAACAACTGAATACTTTTGTTACTAAAAATTTACAACACTAGTAGTCTGCTCACAAAATAAGTATGAGATTTATTAAAATACAATCATTTACAGTGTTCCACAGGCACAGTGGTCTGGTCATAGGACACAAGTTTAAAGATGTCAAAGGAGGGTCTTTAGTCAAATCAGAGAGTGGTTTTAACATAACGTAAACCCTCATTTGGAGGTAATGTTAGAGGCCTAAATTGGAGATCCTGGCCAAACGGTTCTGTGGCTCCTTTCCCCAGTCATAGGCTATACTGTTGCCTCTGCACACAGTAGGCCCTTGTCATTTGCTGAATGACAGGAACAAATAGTTTTGAGTGGTTACTGAAAACCCACATACAGTAAGTATTCCTGAGAAACCCCAATGTCCTGAACAATGAGGCAGGAAGCCACCTCCTCCTCCAGTGACCCCAACCCTGAGTCCAGCTGAAAGCTGCAACAGGAAGTCCTTCAGCCACTGTCTTTCCTCTCCCTCTCCCCACTCCCCCTCGGGGATCCAAATGCAGTCATGCTTTCCATCCACTGGCAGCCTGGCTGGCTTCTCCTCCACCCTCCAGAGGGTCTCAGGTGAGGAAAGAAAAAGCACTTACTCACAGAAGGGGGCAAGCAGCCAAGCTGGGCTTGAAGAGCCGTCCTGCCCCAGGCAGTGCCAAGGAATAAAAGAAACAGGGAGAGGACAAAGAAGGGCTTAAAGCACCGGAGCAAGGGTGGGGGGAGGGGGCGGGGGCAGGAGACAGAAGAAAGTTTACAAAGCAATCTGCTGGAGAAGGGATGAAAAGGGAGTCCCGCTGGGCCGAGGGACTCTGGCCATCGTATCACCTTAGACCCAGTTAGAAACCTGCAATTCTGCAGGCAAAGTCTACACAGATTCCCTGCCACCACCTTGTTTCTAGGAGCCGGTTACTGATCCCTGATTCAGTGATTTCCCGGAGTGGGAGGCCTCAAACTTGTTAGTCTCTGGCAGCTGGTGGGCAGACCCAAGAACCTCTGCTCAACAGAGCTCCCTTGAGCCCACCAAATCAGTTCAACTACCAGTTCTGTTTGAATTTCCAGCAGAAAGATAGTGTGAGGATAAGGTCACCCCCAGATCTTCAGTTACTGAGCTGCTCTGATTTCTCAGATTTTCAAAGCCACTGAATATGTCCACAAGCCTCTCTGACTATCCCCCTTGTTCCCAAAGGCAGGATTAATAATAATAGCTATCACCTGAGTGCTTTAAGTCATCTCACTTAATCCTCACAGCATCCTCAGGTATAACTATTCCCATTCCACAGAAAAGAAAATGGACTTGGGAGTGATTCAATGGCTTTCTGAAGAATACACAGCCTGGGTTGTAACTCAGGTCTGCGTGACCTTGATGTTCACTTTTTCCACTAAGGACACTGCCTCTGGGGAACTCTTTAAGGATTCTAACGTAAGTGGTGCCCAGATCAATTTTAGATGTGATAAGATATACGATTCAGTAACATCTAAAGAATTCCTAGCTCCACTTTGGAGGTGGGAAGAGAAGGAGTGGGAGGTGCTGTATTGTGCTGGGTGGGGTCCCACCAGTTCTTTTTAGACATTTGAGTAATTTAAGCATAAATAACTGGGCACTGGGAACAGGACACTCATAAAAGCATGGCCTGGAATCATGTTGGAAAAAAAAAACCCAAGCCCTTCAGTGGGTGGATGTATCTGCAAAACAAAAGAAAAGCCCCTTTCCCAGCCTAGACAGAGAAGTCTCCTGTACAGTTAGAGACAACAGGCTTCCGGGCACGTAGCCAAGGTTCTGGGGATATTTATAACTTGAAGAGGGTGGGAGTCTCTAATAAGCTGCTATATTCTTTTTCCATCACTTCCCTCTCCAAGACTACAGCTAGCTCAAAACTCTTCCCCCACGCAGAATGCCTGCTTTGCCTAGTGCTCGACTTCCATTGTCTAATTCCCTCATCCTGGCTGGGGAAAGGGAAGGCTGCAAGCCCTTCCGTTCCTCAGAACTCCAGATGAATACAGCTTAGCTGCTGGTGGTGTTTTTTGGCCAGCTACTGTGGGATCTGCTTCTGAGGCTCTGGTTTCTCGGAGCGGTCTGAGTCAACGTCTTTGGGATCAGCCTCTGATTTCTGGACTTTGCTTGCAAGTCTACGGATTCGAGATATACCTGTGAGTCTGAGATCTCCGGGATCTTCCAGTGATTTCTAGAATCTGTCCGAATATCAGAGACCTCAGAGAACTATCTGCGGCTTTGGGATCAGTTTGAGGCCTCTCGGATCGTCAGCCGGCGATCTAGTGGATCTTTTGCAGGTCAGGAGGTAAGTCTGTCTGTTCGCAATTCGGGTTTTTCTGGCTTCCAACCTTCACAAATGACTGCTCAGATCCAAGGACTCGTCCAGTTCAGCCCCTTACAGGCTCTGGGTTCGCTCGTGCGGGAGGCTTCCAGGAACCCTTTTGGCAGACAGGCCCTGAGGGATGATAGGGACCGCCAGCCGTGGGGTCTGGCTATTTCCTTACACGCTCTACCCGCACCGCGCTTTTGATTTACTTCAAGCTTTCGTTTCTCCAAGGCGTGCAATTCAGCCGCCCTCTCAAAGGGAACTGTGTTTAGACGTGGTCTGATACCCCTACAGGGTTAACAGCGACCAAAGTCGGACAACCTGGGTCGGGCCGCGGACCACACTCTCTCGCAGGACTGGCGGTGCGGGGCCTGCTGGGAGTTGTAGTCTGTCTGCAGAACGCAAGTGCCGCGGGAGCCCCTGGGAGCTGTAGTCCGTGCGCAGACTGCGAGAGCCTGCCTGAGGTGCGGCTGGGAGGTGTAGTGCGTGGGCGGAGCCCAAAGTTGAAGAGCTGCAGCGTACTACCCGTGGGAGTGGGCGGCTGCCGCTTTCCCCTTTGGCCTGGGCTGTCAAGCGAGAGCTAATCGCAGCAAATCTCTGCATAGGTCAACACCTAAATTAAGTCTGGATAATAAGATCCAACTCAAGAGACGCTTTGTAGGAATGTGAGGAAAAGTAGGGCCGCTTCCCTTCCTTAATCCGGCTGTGGCCTCCAAGGGAAAAAAAGCGGGAGCTACTCCGCCTTGCCTTAGAGGACGTCCTTCCTCCTTCGCCCTTTTGTTCTTTTCCCTCCTTGCCCTGGCCTCTGACTGGCCTTTGTACGCGGGAGTGGAACTCCAACTCCCGGCAAGCCACCGGGCAGGCGCAGGCGTGGTAGGGGTGGCCGGACACGCTGGAGGAGGCGGGTGGAGTGTTTGGCATCTGATTGATACGGCGTTGTGCGAGTTCAGCAAGCTGATTGGCTGGTGCAGCTGCCGGAAAGGACTCAGCCTCGAGATGGAAGAGCAGAGGCGTTCTGTGGGCTGGGTTGAAAGCCTCCTCCCTGAGACAGCATAGGGCTGACCCCCCCGGCCTCGGAGGGCTCCAGCTAGGGAGCTATCCTAGTCGATTTTGGCATTGCCTCCCTTCCATGGTGGCGGAGACCCAGAGAGCCGGTCACATTTGGTGGGGGGTCGGCTGGGAGAGTGACCTGGCCCCACTGCAGGGCCCTTCCCCACCGCCTTGCGGCCAGAACTCCTGCCCTGGGGAGTGGGCAGGGCCTGTTTCCCGTGCCTCACGCCTTGCTTTTCGCCTCCTTCAGCGCTGCCTGCCAGCCGCTTTTCCTGCTCTGCCGGGAGGCGAACTCTTGTGCCCGAGATGGCAGCCACCCTGCTCATGGCTGGGTCTCAGGTAAGCCGGGGGTGGCTTCTCGGACCTCGCCTCTGCTTATCCATCTCGACCTGCGTTTCTCTATTCTGCATACCCGTGTGGGAAATTCCCCGGGATTAGCAATTCGCTTGCTTCGGTCTTCTGCCTCCCAGGCCCTAATACCAGGCCAGTATAACCACAAGCAAGCATATGTTGAACACCTGCTGCATGCCTTAAAGGCTGGAGAGATAAAAGATAGACAAGACGGGCGCTGCCCACCTGCTCACGATCTGTAAGGAGAAAGATTCATCTGGTTAACCGTGATGCGACGCAATAAGTGCGATATTTGCTGTAGCAACGAAGTGCTTGCTGTGATGTGGGAATCGAGAAGTGCGAGTGACTAATTCTGTCTGGGGCGTCCTAGGAAGGAGTGAGAGAAGCAGAGGGGTGGGGTCGCCGAAGAACGCTTAGCCCTAGAGTAGGACCATAAAGCTGTAGTCTGAGAAATGTAGTCCGAGAAAAGAGGAGTGCTCTATGTATACGTATGGAATGATGTAAATGTTAGATGTGTTGTGAAAAAAAGGGCAAGGATAGAGTATGAGGTTTCTTAAGTGGGGCAGGGATCGCTGGTCATGGAACCAGTAGTCAGTTTTGCTGTTTTCATTTTTCACATGTCCTCTTTTTTTTCCCCCTTTTTCTTTTCTTATTTCTTTTTTGGACTCCACAGATCAAACTTAATGCCTTTGCCTCCTCAACATTTCTAACTATGTCTGTAATTTCAAGAAGAAAGACTGGTACTAACCACCTAGACACCGAGTAGTGAGGAAGCATTGTGTGATTTCAGGCACCTGTGACATTTGAAGATATGGCCATGTACCTCACCCGAGAAGAATGGAGACCTCTGGATCCTACACAGAGGGACCTTTACCGAGATGTTATGCAGGAGAATTACGGAAATGTTGTCTCATTAGGTAAGTAAGGATTCTACCTTTCTACACACACACACACACACACACACACACACCTGCTTTTGAAACTGTGTCAAAATGGTTTAGCGTTTTCAACACAGCCTAGGTGTTAGATTTTTAAAACACTTAATTGGATACTGGCTTGAGTTCAATGCTCAGGCAAATCTTTGACTGTGAAAACATCTAGGTCATATGGTCTGCAAAGAAAAAATGTTTCTGTGCATTTTAGAAACGTTCAGATTTCTTGTACCCTGAGTCATTTGCCATTCTCCAGCCTGTTTGTACAGATCACTGACCAAACTGGTCTGACACACTGGTGTTTGCCAGTATATAAATGCCCCTGTAAATGATGCTTTCACTCTAGGGCACTAGAAAATGAGGGGGTCTGACTTAGGTTCACAGGAGGGCAGAAGCCACCTCTTGTGTTTGTTTTGGCTGACCCTTTCTCTGAGGAGGTTCTTGTCTAGAGATGTTCCAAAGTTTATCATAGATGGCAGGTGTGTCAAATGTCATTCCAGGAGAATCCTGAAAGTAGTATCACAAATTCTATTAGAGAGGCTGGGGTTTTTTTTTTTCCATAGTCTGCAAATTGTCTTCTTTCCTAGCTGTCCTTTTATCTAGATGTAACTAGAATAAACAAGTACTCTTAAAATGAGCAGTCTTTTGACTCACTTTATCTCCTGTTAGGACTTGACAGGAGTTAGCAGGTGTGTATGGTTCCCCATGTCATCTATCATTTTTTAGGACTAACTCTTTTTCTGAAATCTTTATTCCCACAACTTTTCTCAGTACAAAAAGCAATTTGAGGGGTTTTCTTCTTAACTTGGTCTCTGTCTGATGTCTCATATTGCTTGATTTCTTTCTATAAAAAAAGCAATCATAAAGGTGGGCATTGTGATGTATGCCTGTAATCCCAGCACTAAGGGAGACCAAGTCAGGAGGATTACTACAAGTTGAAATCTTGCCAGGGCAACTTAGGCTGTGTCTCAAACTAAATATAATAATTTAAAAAGGGGCTGCAGATGTAGGTCAGTGGTAGAGTGCACCTGGGTTTAATACCCAATGCCACAAAAACGGACAGACATAAACAGGTGTGCTGGTGCATGCCCATAATCCCAGTACACAGAAGGCTGAGGCAGTAGGATTGAGTTGTAGCCAGCCTGAGCCACATTGCCTAAAAAAACAAAACAAAACAACAACAACAACAAAAAAAAAACAATGTTTTCTTCCCATATCTACTGTAATCTATAACCTCAGTTTGTTATTCACTCCAACGAAAAACAAGAAATGAGAATCTTAAAAAAGTATAAATTTGAATTTCTCTGATCTAGACAAAGGAGCATTTGTTAGAAGGATGGAAGTACCAAAAACTGGCTTCTTGCCCAAGTAATTTCTGGAGATCAAGAATATTTACAAGAAGCCTGGCGTGGTGGCACACGCCTTTAATCCCAGCACTCAGGAGGCTGAGGTAGGAGGAGCGTTGTGAGTTTGAGGCCAGCTTGGGCTACAGCGCAAGCGCAAGCCGGGCCTGAGCTACATGGTGTGACCCTGCCTCAAAAAACCAGGACTGGGAGTTTGGCTCAGTGGCTTAAGCGCCTGCCCTGGCAGGTGTGAGGTTGTGAGTTTGATCCCCAGTGCCACAAAAAAAAAAAAAGAAAAGAATATTTACAAGAGTTCATTACCTCAGAACTTAGTACTTTTAATGTATTGTGAGGCATTGTGGGATTATTTTTTTATACCAGAAATTGAACTCTGGACCTTGTGCTTGCCAGGCAGGTGCTATGTCACTGAGCTATATCCCTGGCCCCATTGTGGATTTCTAATGAAGGATATTATTTGTACCACTTGTCAAGCTAATTTATATATGGCCCTTTCTCCCAACATATCTTAAATTTTTTTCTAAAGGGTATGAAAAGAAACTCAATTTGAAAAATGGAGTGTCTGGTAGAAAGTTTCTTGTAGATGTGATTGTATATTTTGATTTTTATTTGAAAATTATGCAATATACTTAGTCAATGCTAAGAATAATCTGAGGCAGGGATGGGGTATAACTTAGTGGTATAGTGCATGCCTATCATAGTTGAGGTTTAAATTTAATCCCCAGCACCATTAACACACATACACACACACAGAAAGCATTCTGAACCAATATCTTTTTTGTGTATCTCATTTTCATTGGAAAGTAGCAAGTGACATCCAGCAGTCACTTTTTTTTCCAGCAGTCTCTTTTTCTGTCAACTAAGATATGACACAAATAGCTAAAAATTTGTTCTTCTCCATATGTACATAGTAGGTTCTTAGTAAATATTATATAATGATAATGATGAGGGCTTGACAGATTGAACAAAATAGATACACCCACATAAAATATCTAGGCTTTTGGCTCTTAGGGGTTTTAATTTAGAGTCTCTTATATTGATTGTTTCTGTTGGTTTTCTTCTTTCAAAATATCAGGAATATATACTTTCTAAAAATTGTTTTCTAAGCTGGGTGTGGTGGCGCACGCCTTTAATCCCAGCACTTGAGAGGCTGAGGTAGGAGGAGTGTTGTGAGTTCAAGGCTGGCTTGGGCTACAACATGAGTGCAAGGCCGGCCTGAGCTACATAGTGAGACCCTGTCTCAAAAAACTAGGGCTGGGAGTTTGGCTCAGTGGCTTAAGCACCTGCCTGGCAGGCACGAGGTTGTGAGTTTGATCCCTGGTGCCACAAAAAAAAAAACAAAAAAAAATGTTTTCTTTTCTTTCTTTCTTTTTTTCTTTTTCCTTTTTTTTTTTATTTATTTATTTTTTTTATTTTTTATTTTTTTTGAGACAAACCTCACTATATAACTCAGGCTGGCCTTGAATTTGAAATCCTTCTGCCTTAGCTCCGTGAATGCTGAGATTACAGGCATATGCCACCACACCTATACAATATTTTTAAAGTGCCGTTAACTGTAGTAATACAGAGCATGAATTTTTTTTTCAGACAGACCTTGGTCTGAACGCTGTCTCTGGCATTTATTTACTGCTGTGACCTGGGCAAGTCTCTTCACTTGTTGAGGTTGTGGATTTCTAATTTATAAAATAAAGGTCATCATAATGCCTGACTCTCAGGGTGGCTGTGATTGTGAATGAAATAATTCATGTCAAAATCTTAGTATATGACTAGTTATGCAACTGAGCGATAAAATGTTTGACTGTATACATAAAGCTATGGATTCAATCTAAGCACTGAAACAGAATGAAAACCTCAGTGTAGTACCTGGCACATAGTAGATAATTTATTTGTATATTCACCAGTATTGTTACTATTTACCTTTTTTATAGACTTTGAAATCAGGAGTGAGAATGAAGTGAATTCAAAGCAAGAGATTAGTGAAGATGTAAAATTTGGGGCCACATCTGAAAGACCTGGTGAGAATGTTGAGGAAAATCCTCAAAGTGAAGAGACCTTTGAAAGTGGAGACAGGTCAGAAAGACAGTGGGGAGATTTGACTGCAGAAGAGTGGGTAAGCTATCCTCTCCAACAAGTTACCGATCTACTTGTCCACAAAGAAGCCCACACAGGCATTCGATATCACATATGCTCTCATTGTGGGAAGGCCTTCAGTCAGATCTCAGACCTCAACAGACACCAGAAAACCCATACAGGAGACCGACCCTATAAATGTTATGAATGTGGAAAGGGCTTCAGTCGTAGCTCCCACCTCATTCAGCACCAGAGAACACACACTGGGGAGAGGCCATATGACTGCAACGAGTGTGGGAAAAGTTTTGGAAGGAGCTCCCATCTCATCCAACACCAGACAATCCACACTGGCGAGAAGCCTCACAAATGTAATGAATGTGGGAAAAGTTTCTGTCGGCTCTCCCACCTAATTCAGCACCAACGGACCCACAGTGGGGAGAAACCATATGAGTGTGAGGAGTGTGGGAAAAGCTTCAGCCGGAGCTCTCACCTGGCACAGCACCAGAGGACACACACAGGTGAGAAGCCTTATGAGTGTAATGAATGCGGCCGAGGCTTCAGTGAGAGGTCTGATCTCATCAAACACTACCGAGTGCATACAGGTGAGAGACCCTACAAATGTGATGAGTGTGGGAAGAATTTCAGTCAGAACTCTGACCTTGTGCGGCACCGCAGAGCCCATACAGGAGAAAAGCCTTACCACTGTAATGAGTGTGGGGAGAATTTCAGCCGCATCTCACACTTGGTTCAGCACCAGAGGACCCACACTGGAGAGAAGCCATATGAATGCAATGCTTGTGGGAAAAGCTTCAGCCGGAGCTCTCATCTTATCACACACCAGAAAATTCACACTGGGGAGAAGCCCTATGAGTGTAACGAGTGTTGGCGAAGCTTTGGCGAAAGGTCAGATCTAATTAAGCACCAGAGAACCCACACAGGAGAGAAACCCTATGAGTGTGTGCAGTGTGGAAAAGGGTTTACCCAGAGCTCCAACCTCATCACACACCAAAGGGTCCATACAGGAGAGAAGCCTTATGAATGTACCGAGTGCGAGAAGAGTTTCAGTCGGAGCTCAGCTCTTATTAAACATAAGAGAGTTCATACTGACTAAGTCTTATAATTATGGTAACTGAGAAATGATTCCCTTGAAGGTACAGTTTTATATGATATCAGTGAGCTTCCTTAGAACAGAACTCCCTTTACTCTACTGATTATCCTAGTCGTGAGTCACAATTTCAAACATCAAAGAAGACAATCCTTTTGAAAGTCTGACCAACTTCCTCCAAAATAATAATTTTTGTTCACTTAATATTATTGGATTACTAGGGCTGGGGATTTAGCTCAGTGTTTCAAGCACTTGCCTGGTAAGCACGAGGTTGTGAGTTTGATCCCTGGCACCAAAAAAAAAAAAAAAATCATATATATATATATATATACACACACACATACGTATATATATATATGGATTACTTTATCAGATCATCCCCACAAGTAGTTGGAAATCTGAAGATCGGGGACAAATGCTGGTACATGCTCAGGCCTGGACATGAAGTAAATCTTTAAAAGTTATTTCCCCTAGCCTTGGCCCAAAAAGCTCTAGTATGAGAACTGCAACAGGAAAAGGTAACCAGACTTTTCCTGACCTGCCACCCTTAGTCACACACCATAGTAGTTGGGCACACACACACTTCCACTACAAAAGGCTTTTGCCTTGAGTTACACATTTGTATCTTTCTATCTTCCTGAGAGCAGAATTCTGCATGATGAAGGCAATGATTATAACTTTTCTCCTCGTTATTTCTACTAAACTTGTTTAAAACTTGCATCTTTGTGAAAGCTAACTGAAGATACAGTGTGAAAGGAAAATTGAGACACATGTTTGAGGACCAAGGACCCCATTGATGATAGTGACTTTAGCAAGAGATGTCCATTGCTGTTACTGTCATTAATCAGGTTTATGACCCCGAAGGGAACATTGTAGGGAAAATATCTTCAAAGCAAGATAGGACCATACTTAATATTGGAGTGAAAGGAACAAGTGGAATTGACACCTTCGGGAAAGAAAACACAGTCCTTTCCCAAGGGACATGGGTCATTTTGGTGTTTGCTCCACTCTTAAGATTTATTCTCCCTATACTGCTAACTCTAGGATTTGATAGAGCCACATCTCAGTTTTTACCTTAGCTTGTGTAAGGGCATGTGTATGTACAGTGAAATGTGTATTCCTTTGGTTTTTTAAATAGCAGAAACTGAATTCACAAAGAATAAGCATGTTCTTGGGTGATGTGACAAAACTAACAGACATAACTCCATTGTGAGAAATGTACCTTTTTTCCATTTGTTGTGGAAAAAATTTAAAAACTAGTGCTTGCGTGTGTACTCTCTTGTAAGGTTTTGTCTTTGTATAGAAATAAGCACTTGTTTGTATGCATCCGTCAATTGTGAATGATAATGAGTGGACAAATAGGTTGATTATCCTGTTCTCAGACTGGATTGTGTTTTATGGCAATGAATCCATTAGCATGGTCAGCAGGAATTAATAAACCCAGGTAGGAATGTATTTCAGTCCTTCCAGCCTATGGACATAAGTGGTTAAAATAACTGACCCACTGTCAGCCTCATAATGTCAGTTCTTATCTTTGCTTGAGTAGGAAGTAATATATATTCCAAATATGTTTATTCAAACCTGTGGGGATGGGAAGGAATGGGTGCTGAGGAGTGAGACTGAAGTAAGGAATATATTTTCTTTTGAAAGTGTCCTGAATGTATTTCCACTGTGCTTTATTGTGAATATTGTAATATTTTAAAACTGTTGTTTTTCCCATAGCTCTTTGGAATTTGGTGGTAAAGGAGCCAGTGGTCTCTCTTGGGTAGTGTGCCATAGTGAGTTATTATAACCCACACCTGGGTAAGACTGTCTCACCTGCAAATGACACAAACCTCAAAAGAAACCAAACAACAACAACAACAGAACCACTCCAGGGAGGTTTCCTCATTTTGCCACTCCTATTTAAGTACACACTTGGGGCTGGGAGCATGCTTTTTGTTCTATGCAAAATCTAGCCAACCGTGGGTATTCATATTTGAATGACTGGGTGACATATATGTTCTCGGAAACTAAACTCTGTATCAGTGTTGCTGATGGTTTTCCTGAATTTCAGCATTTTCCTAATGCTTCTCTGAGCTACTACAAGTGTCAGCTTGGGAGTGGCAACCGAAGACATCCCTGTAACCTGACTGTATTTCATCCCCTTTTCTGCTGCTCTTGTGCCCCATCCCAACCTGTTCCTGCTGCTGTTTTTTGGCTTCTTAGAGGTATAGGACTTAAGAGACTTCTGAGTCCTCCATCTCCATTCTTCCATGCATGTACCCTCCATCTAGGAAGTGAAAAGGGAAAAGGCTATGCCAGCTCTGTCTTCTTTTTCTGCCAATTGCTTCCTATTTGGTGTGCTGAATTTCATGTAGAAGTCATGCCGCAGAGGTTCTTCGCTAATGGTTTTTGTATGCCTTCTGCTCCCAAGTCCTTGACTGCTTCTGCACATATCCCAAACAATCTGTGCCTGTTTCCTATGGTTGTGGAGAGTGAACGAACAAGTAAGTCTATAGAGCAGTTTTCCTTATGGTATTGGTCACAGTTATCCTAGTGTCTAACTACATCTGTATTATTCTAACAATATTCTCTGATTAAAAGTATTATTTTAAAATCAACTGAATTCTTTTAGTAATCCAACACCAATTCGTATGAGGGCTTTTCATCATATTCATTAAATTTGGACCCAACAGTCTTTACTTTGATGCTTTTTGTACAGATGTACAGATATTGTACATGTTCTTGTGGGAATTTGGAAGCACTGTGTCTTGAGCCCTTGAATATTGCCATATCTTGAGAAGATTCAAAAATATGGACAGTTTTCCATGAAGGTTATGCTGGTGGCAAAAGCAACATGGAAACTTTTGGTATGGGTGACTCATTAGCTTTGAAAGAAAAAGAAAAAGATCCAAAAAGAAAAGTGAGATAAGGCCTTGTTGGCTTTTTTGAGGGTGGAGGTGGTACTAGGAATTGAACCTGTGCTAAGCAAGCCCTCTGCCACTGAGCTGCACCCTAACACTTCCGTCCCTTATTTTGAAACTGCATCTTGCTGAGTTGCTCAGGCTGACCTCAAACTTCTGATCCTCCTGCCTTGCCCTCCCAAGTAACAGATTATAGGTGTGTACCACTGCCCCCTCCACCTTATTGCTTTAAGGAGCTATTTTGTGGTGTGCATTAAGAATATTAAAATAGGGGGGATTCAACTCAGTGGCGTAAGTGCCTGCCTGGCAGGCACGAGGTTGTGAGCTCGATCCCCAGTACCAAAAATAAATAAATAAATAAAAATACATAAATAAAAAAAGAATATTAAAATAATTTCTACTGAGCTAAGATTGAGTTCCCAGAAGGAAAGTATCTCTGATTATGTATTACTAGAATGTGGCTATAACTCTGAGATTACAAGTAATTTTCTCTTATGGTTTCTTTCTTTCTTTTTTTCTATTTCACAATACTGGGTTTGAACCCAGGTGTTCTGCCACTGAGCTATACCTCCAGCTCACAAATCTTTTTTTTTTTTTTAATCTATTTTTTAAATGGACATCCAGTCAAGGTGATGAGTGGAAGAACTTTTATCTTTATATTGGAGGAAAAATAAAAATATGAAAGAAAACTGTTAACTCTGTAGCCAAATCTTGGAAAAGTAGAGATTTTTTTTACAAAAACAATTTTAAAACTGATTCCATTGGGAAGTACAGTGCTCTAGTCCTGTATACTTCCAGCTACTCGGGAGGATGAGCTGGAGGATCGCTCAAACTGGACGTTCAGGTCTGCCTGGACCACACAGTGAGGCCACTTCTCTTAAAAAGGCTGGGAGTGCCGGCCTGAGGTACATAGTGCGACCCTGCCTCCAAAAACTAGAGCTGGGAATTTGGCTCAGTGGCTTAAGCACCTGTCTGGCAGGTGTGAGGCTGAGTTTGATCCCCGGTGCCGCAAAAAAGAAAAGGCTGGGAGTGTAGCTCAACAATTTAGTGTTTACTTAGCCTTGAGTTCAACCTGCAGCACCAACAACGAACCCTCTTTTTCTCCTTTCTATGTGTTCAGCATTTTTTTTTATTGCTGAGAAAGAAAGTTAAGGGAAAATGCTAATTCATTCAAAGTGTAGTTTTAGGAGACTCCCCTCAAGAGTATTTGATATGTTAATATTTCACCATTGTTATTATTATGAAAACAAATCTCCTTCTGAGTGAACTATCCTCTGGGAGACTAGCTGTAGGTTAGGGCAGTATTTCCAGACCATTAGGCCCCCACTGAGGACACTGAAATGATAATTTAAGTGGTTCCTTAGTGTTTTAGAACTTAGAAGGGCTACAAAGGGATTTTCACTCCCTGGGGGGAAATGGACTCCTAAGAAGCATTCGTTAGGCACCTAACTCTACAATAGAGTAGCAGCCTTTGGCTTGCTTACCTATATATAGGAGGCTTCTAGATAAGAAACACTACTGAGCTGAGGATGGTGGCCCATGCCTGTAACTCCAGCTCTTGGGAGGCTGAGGCAGGAGGATCTCAAGTTTGAGGCCAGTGTGGGCCACCCAGAGAGACCCTGTCTAAAAAAAAAAAAAAAGCACTATTGACATCTTAAGGGAACCAAGGTGGTATGGGCCTGTAATTCCAGCACTCTGGAAGTTTGAGACAGGAGGATCAAAAGTTCAAGCCCAGCCTGGAGCAGTTTAGCAAGACCCTGTCTCAAAAAATAAGAAACGACCAGGAAAAAAATAAAATTAAGGAAAGAAAATAACCCTCTAATGAAATAAAAGGGTTTTGAGAGAAATTGTATTATTCTCCTAAATGCTTTGTTTTTTAAAGTTTAATCGTTTTCAGTTTATCCAAAGATGATGGTGTTGCTTTATTTTTTCCCCCTGGAAGAAGAAATTCAGATTGATGGCACCAAAGTCTCATTTTCAATTTCAGCAACCCTTGCAGCTGCCTTCTGAATGGTTCCAGATGGGAATTATTGAGGCAACTCAAACTCCAACCCCACACTCAACTTACTCCTTTCTCCCACCACTTCCAGCTGCTTTTCCTGTCTTCCCAAGTCAGTCATTGCTTAGTTATCCAAGACAGACTTGCATGGCATCCTTAACACCTGTTACTTTAGCCACGTCCTCAAATCAGTAATTAATATCAATTGTATGTTTAGTTCTATGGTCCTGTGCATACCATTTCCTAAATATTTCAAAATCTCCCTCCTTCCATTACTACCTCTCGACTTTGGGCAATTACTTAGTTTTCATGTTTCTTGGATTCCCCATCCATAAATGAGAAATTATACCTTTATATCTTCCTCATCGAGTTGCAAAGATTAAATGAAAACAGCTCAGAATATTAGCAATTATTTAGATAGTGACTAGATTTTGTTTCATGAAATGACCTCCTAATGAGTCTCCTCTATTTTGATCCCCTTCAGTCTCCTCTCCTGAAAATCTTACTGAAAGGCAAATCCCTTTATGCTATTCTGTGAAAAACCCTCTCTATATCCTAAATCCCATGACCAGCACCAAGGTTGGGGTTGTAGTTCAGTGGGTAGAGCACTTGTTTAGTACACATGAGACTGGTTCAATCACAAAAATAATCAGATAAGTAGATTTTAACAATGAATTCATACTTTCCATTGTGCACAGCAGACAGTGGGTATGGAACTTGTGAGAAGGTCACCCTGAGCCAACTCTCCATCTCCAGTTCTCCCCACTTCCCAGACACTTAAAACTCTCCAGCGTTTTCCCCATCCCCTCTTCCAGTCAGCTCCTCTTCATCCCCCAGGTCTTCAACCTGAGTTGTTCCCCCAAACCTTTCCTGGTCCTGTAAGACCATATCAGATGCCCCTTTTCTGTTTTTCTCCATCTTTAATCCCAAAGTACTTTATCCTTGTTTTGTACTTGCTTTACTTTTTTGTCTCCTCTATTAAACTTTGGTGGGTTTTTGGTTTGTTTTGTTTTGTTTTGTTTTTTAGACAGGGTTTTGTAATTTAGGCTGGTTTTGAACTTGCTATGTAGCCCAGGCTGGCCTCAAACTCATGGCAATCTGCCTGCCTCAGCCTCCCGAATGTTGGGATTACAGGTATGTGTCAACGCACCTACCTAAATTTTGATATTTTTGAAGTCACCATGTCTTTTGGTTGGTACCAGGGATTGAACTCAACCTCGCACCTGCTAAGCAGGTGGTTAAGCCACTGAGCCAAACTCCCAGCCCTAGTTTTTTGAGACAGGGTCACACTATGTAGTTCAGACCGGCCTTGCTCACGTTGTAGCCCAAGCCAGCCTTGAACTCACAACGCTCTTCCTACCTCAGCCTCCTGAGTGCTGGGATTAAAGGTGTGCGCCACCATGCCCGGTGAAGTTACCATGTCTTGCTCACCATTATACCTCTAGCAAATGTTTGGTCTACTGTAGACAGGCAAAAATATTTCTTAAATAGATATGAGAAGAATATTATAAACTTCATTTTCTTTCAGTGAAGCTTATTTCTGACTTACATTCACACCGAGCTACTCATAAAAAAGCTATAGTTTTTCCCATTGGTGCATCTGGTGGAGAAGTATGCAAGAGGAAGAAGGTGCAACCAAAGGTGATGTGACCCATCTAAACCATCCCCACCACCACCAGGTAAAGCTAGGGTAAAGACAGACTGACCTCTGACTGCTCCTGTACTTAATGATGAATCATTCTTATCTTTAGTGTAGGAATAGGATCTACCTATGGCAACTTGGAACCATGTTGCAAGGCTAGGTCTCAATTAGAGGAGCTTGTGCAGGAGACTAAACTATTTGCTTTAGTTTAGCCGTTGGCCAGTCTTTGAATTCTCTAAGATAAGTATATAAATCAATGAACATCAATATTTGGGAAGGCCCCAGATTTTGTTGGCTGGCTCGCTGGCGCTCTCTCCCTTCCTCCCTCCCTCTTCAG
>RJWM01010424.1:0-63721 GCA_004363535.1 Dasyprocta punctata | reverse complement strand
TGACTCATGTAATTCTTATAACCACTTTATGAGGCATAGTTCTCCTTTTACAGATGAGTAAGATAAATCACAATGGTAGATGAACTTGCCTAGGGTCACACAGCTAGTAAGGTGACAGAGTGAGATTAGATCCTAGACAACATGGCTCCAGAGCCCGTGCTCTTAAGCACAAGATAGAGTCTCTGTCCTCCTCGAATTTAGCAGTCCACAGGGGATGCAGATAGTAAATGGGTAAAGAAAAGAGAAATAAAGATGAGCTGGGCTGTGATAGGGCTGTGAAGGGAGCAAACAAGGAAATGAAGGATAATAGCCTGCTGCATGGATGATCAGGGAAGTGACAGGGAAGCTGAGCCAGAGTGGGAGAAAGAACTAGCCCAGGAATGGGAGAGTACCCAGGCCAAGGGGAGGCTTCCAAATGCTCAAGAAACCTAGCAGGGCTTGGGGCTGGAGCAGGCGGCACTATGCTCGTTATCTCAGGAAAGGTGGGCCAGAGCAGGAGAACTCCGGAGTGACTGGAAGCAGCTTAATGAGATGGAGAAAGCTCTTCTCTAGGATGGGATGCAATCTTTCTTGGAGTATGAGGAGTTGGATGAGTGGGATGTATCTGAGGGGAAGGAAAGAGAGCAGATATTGAGGTGAGTCCCAGAGAAGCCTCAGGGAAACAGCTAGTTCCCCAGGAATCTTGAAGACACTCAGATTGGGGGTGATCTGTTCCCCCTATCCCTGCCCATGGGAGCAGCACCCCCTCCCACCAGGGGAACTGGCAATGTGTTATATATAGATAAGTGAGGTCACAAATAGCTTCACAGAGACACTGCTGCCCCAGCTGCCATTGAAGACAGAGAGACACAAGGAGTGGAGAGAGAAGCCAGGCTTGAAGGGATAATGTGGAAACAAAAGATGTCTTGGGGGATTTTGTGCAGATGAAAGACAAATGCTCTCAGCAGTGTTTTACTACTACGAGAGGTCTCCTCTCCCCAGAAAGTAAGTTCATCCCAGGGAAAAGTGGAACTACTGATTGTTAGACATTATCTGCCTGCCACCTCTGCAAAATGGAGGTGCAAAAAGAAAGGGGGAAAATGGAAAAAGTAGTTGGTTGCTTGTACATCTGAATTTGTGGACTAAACTGCCTACCTGCTTCACGTGGAGGCATCTTCTGGGTTTGCTAAAATTTCACCTGCAGCAAATATCTATGGGTTGATTGCATTTGGCTGAGATTAAAGCCCAAAGCATCTGGAGGCAACATGTGTAACCCTGTGGGAGAACTGCTGAGCAGGAATGAGGTCGGCTCTCAGAAGTCACTGTTGGTTTAGGAAATATCAATGGGCTGTGATAAGACTGAATTTGGAAATGTTTAAGAGAATGTTTTTAAACCCTCTGGGCAGATAAAAGGTAGTCTGCAGAAAAAATGGGGAATAGGTGAAGGCATCCTCAGAGATTTTTTAAAGAAAATTGTTAATTTTTAGTAAATTAAATTATTGATTTCCAGAAGATATCTAGAAAGGGGGAGTTCTGAAAATGATTTGTATAGCTTCCAACTTGGACTATGATTTTTCTAAATGAACTAATACTCTCTTGAGAAAAGAAAGGGCAATTTTAGCAGTGCTTGCAAAACACAAGAGTACTCTTCTTCGGTTTAAGAAATGTAGCTACCAAGGAAAAGGTGAGCTGAATTTTATTAGTGGTACCTGCTCTTATTTTGTCACTGATATACCCACACATAGAGGGGTAGAGATTCTTTGCCTAGTGAGAGAGTGGGAAATAAGACTGCTAACAAGTCTGGTGCACAGTCTTAGAGGGGGTGGTTTCTTTCTTTCTTTCTTTTTTTTTTTTTAAGAGAAAAAAAGACACATATAAGAAAGACAAAAAGCAAAAGAGACAAACGACTAGAGCAAATGCACAACAGTAACATTATAGGTTTACAAAACAAGATGATAGGAACTTGACAATGGTTGCAATATTGCATATCATTACCTTCAAAATGATCATTTACATTAACAGATATCGACATGTAAAATTGATCTAATCATATGAGTATTAATTGTTCTTTCTCAATAACTAATACATTCAGCAGTATGTTTGTTTTAGTTATCTTACATATACATATGTAGATTTATATCTTTTTCCTTTTCCCTTCGAAGGGGTGATTTCTAAGACTTAGAAAAGCACATATTGAGCTTAAAATTTGATTTTTGCTTTTCTTTTATAAAAAGAAATTAACATTTTTCATAGGCCACTCAGATCATAATGGGTGTTGTAGAGGTCTCAGGGTACCAGGAGAGACCCAGAAAGCATAGGCAAAGATCAGATGGTACCCATGTGCTTATTGAAACAGATGTCCATTACTGAGACTAATGACTATGACTTGGAATTAGATAAGGAACCAACAGCCAAAGACAGCTGCTTAAACACTCAGTGAGAATCTTCAGAGCCATGTCTGTTAATGCATTTGGAAGGAACAGCCTTACTGTCATGCAGATAATTAACTGAAACAAAGGAAGTATTACAAAATATGTTAAATCTACTGTACCAGTTTAAATGGTTTTATAATTTTCTCTAGCACTGTTTACCTGGGTGAGTATAGGCATGAAAGAAGTAATGCTATAGGAAAGCATGGATGAAAAATCAGAATAGAAGCTATAGATTAAAAGTTAGGTAAGGTTGTAGAATTTTAATAAAGAGCAAAGGTTATTTTAGTAATAATAGATGACTCTATACAAATACAAAGCACATATAATAAAACATTAATACTGTGATTAGAAAATAGTGTCCTTTTAATTTGAGTGTTGGAGGTAGCACAAAGTTTAGAGTTAATGAGGCTAGAATGTGATCAGGATCATCTATGATTCAGACGATATAGAGAAAGTTGCTGGAGGTAAGATCAAGGGACCAAAAGTCAGGAGGTGTGGTGGGTTACCTACATGTATATAGAAGGCATCAAAAAAGCAAACAGTCATTAAGATGCAGAGCAAAATGACAGCTCAGATCTTAAATCTGATATAATAGCTAATGTTTATTCAAGGAATACCAAGCACCAGGTTCTAAGAGCTTTGTAAATTATCATTGTCTCCATTTTTTAAGATGATGAAAATGAGGCTAACAAAAGTAAATAAATTTGTTCAAGTGACATCATGAATGAGTATTGAGCCTGGCTCACAGATCCAGCCAGTTTGGTCTCTTCTGTCCTATATCTGTGACTGGTCTGATTGTGGGACAGGAAGGCAGTGGCTGCAGTGTGAACCTTTAAGAGGCAGGAGATGTTTCAAGGGAAAGAGGGAGAAGTAGTTTTGGAAATCTCAAATTCTTGACTTTGTAGGAAGAGAGGTATGAATGATGGAATAGAGTCCATGCAAGATGGTTGCAGATTCCAGACTGCGGTTTCCTCCAAGGAGATCAGGTGCCTATTGAGGCAAGCAGGTGGCAGGGACATTCTAAGAAAAGATGGAGGATTTTGGAGGACTACATGGCCCATTCAGAAAAAGGGAAGTTAGGCAGGGTGAGAGTTATCTGGTGCAGGCTATGGTATGCGGAGATCTATGATGATGGACTAATGGGTTTAGATTTCTGGCGGGACCATGGTAAACAACCTATGAGTTCTAATTCCCTGGAGGCAACAAATACTCACACAGTGGTCGAACTGCTTTTCAAGGGCTGCCGAAACAAAGTTCCACAAAGCAACTTAAACTGCAAAAATTTACTCTCATCTGTGAAAAGTTAGAAATCCAGTACAGTACAGAGGTGTTAACTGGATTGGTTCCTTCTGATGGTTGTATAGAGAACCTGTTCCAGGCCTTTCCACCAGCCGACAGTCTTGTTGCTGGTGAGCAGAAGTATCACTGTGATCTCGGCCTTCTTCACATGTCTATCTCCCTAAGCATGTGTATCTGTGTCCAAATTTCCCTTTAATAAGGATACCAATCAGGTTGGATTAGAGCCACCCCTATGACTTTATCTTAAGAACTAACTATATTTACAATGATACTGTTTCCAAATAAGGACACATTCTGAGGTATTGGGGATTAGGATTGCAATATATGAATTTTTGGAGGACATAATTTAGTCCATAGCACTGTTTATCGGGGGCACTACTCAATCCTGTCTGCTCCCATTTGATTCTATATCTTATGAGCACCTGAACATTCAAGGCATTTTATTAGATATATTACTCTGTATTTTTCCCTATTATAATGAAATACCTGAGTGTTTTAGTCCCTTTTTGTCACTGGGACAAAATACCCGACACACACAGCTTAAAGGAGGAGAGCTTTATTTTATTTTATTTTATTTTATTTTATTTATTTTTGGGTACCAGGCATCAACTTCACAACCTCGTGCCTGCCAGGTAGGTGCTTAAGCCACTGAGCTAAATCCCCAGCCCTGTTTTTTGAGACAGGGTCTCTCTAAATTCCTAAGATTGGGGTGACATTTTCTATCTTCACTGTAACACTGAGGAGGGCTACTTCTCAAAGGAAGGAGGTTTCTTTTGGCTTATGGTTCTTTAAGTGAAAGGTCTAGGAGCCTCATGTAGTGAAAGCTTTCTTGCTGGCAGAGAGCATCACATGGCAAGAAATAGGGAGTGTATTTATGTCTGTGCATCTATTCCCAGTCCTTCTTCTTACAAAGCCGTTAAGATTCAATCACCGCATCACATTCTCTAAACTTCATAGTTGGATTAAGTTCCTCTCTCTTAATAACATTAGCATGTCACTTTGGAGATTAATGTTCTAATGAGTTTTGGGAGATAAACCATACTACTAAATATACAAGGAAAATACAAATGAATGAAACACAATCCTTGACTTCAAGGTTCCAGACTTAGGAGAGGAAGAGAGGTAAAGAAGGTTTTAAAAAACTCAGGTACCTGAAACACAAGTAGGATCCAATAAATGCTGAGATACAAGCAGACTGTTACATAAATCACAAGATCAGTTGAGAAGTAGAGATTTGCAGTTAGTTTGGCTTAGTTTTCTTTTTCTTTTTCTTTTCTTTTCTTTTTTTTTTAATGTAAGGAATCTCAGTGCCAAAAATATTAAATAATCTGCAGAAGGTCTACCAACTAGAAGTCTTCTCTTTCAGTTATATTATGTATATAAATTCATGTGCAGGCCCATTTTCTACTGTGTCAGATGTCTCTGAAATGTGTTATTTCAAAAAAGTGTTTTTATGTAACTGTTTAGGAAAAAGATTAGATGAGCTCATGAGCACGAAGTAGAAAGCAGTGTTTAGAAGTCATAGACACATCTGTAGCAAAATGACTAAGCTGTTGACTACATATTGACTGCAAATATTCTACCACTCACTATCTACAGGTGCCAGTCTGCCTACAGCTATACACAAATTTAATAATATGTATTTGATGACAAAATGCATAGTAAATTTCTTGAATTAAATAAAACCCTTAGGTACCTTAGACACCATACTCTCCTTCTCCTTCAATATACTTCATCATCCTAAGAGATCAGGATAGCCTAGCTTGGAGAAATGGGTGAATTTTAACCAAAGGCTTTCAATGGACAGATAAACAAGATTACTGAAAATATAGTTTCAAATTTTAAAAGTACAGCATCCAGCAGGGAATTACTTGATAACCATGAGGAACAAAATGTCTTTCCTGAGGTTTCCTATGCAGTTATGGGTTATGGGTGGATTTGGTGTACATTGTGATATACAGTAGAAAATCTAGAAGAAACAGATGTTTCGATTTAGAATAAAATTTTCCTAAGACAGTAAAATTATCTTAGGATCATGGCAAGAGTGTCCTGGAGTCATCAATGCAACATAAAATTTCTGATTTACTGTATGTAAGAGGAAAACAGAACTGGCTTCATTATGAAAACTTTTAGGGAGTTAGAGTTCTGGGTTCAAGATGGGTCTGGCTCTTGTCCTTAGAGCTCAAGAGTGTGCTATAAACTTGGCCCTGGCTGTGATCCTGCTTTTGAGGATGAATCTGCTATCTTGTTTCCAGCAATGAGGAACAGTAACCAGATTATACACTATCAGGCCTCTGATTTGGAAAAGGCAAATTTAGTAAAAAAAAAAATACTACTTTTTTTGGGGAGTACCAGGAATCAAACTCACAACCTCGTGCTTGCCAGGCAGGTGCTTGTGACACTGAGCTAAACCCCTGACCAAAGGTACTACTTTTATGGTTCAAAATTTGCAAATTATACGCAGTCTCATACCAATAATTATTAATGCTGTTTGTCCACCACTTACTGATGTCAAGTAATAGAGTCGCAAATCCTTATTTTCCCCCTTTGCTCTTCCTTCTTTCCTTCACTTATAAAGATATTTGGATGCCTGGTACAAGTCAGTTTCTAAACTGTGGTGATGCGTAGCAGGAATATGAAGATGAGAAAAATAGACGTAGTCCTATTCCTCAGCCTGGAAAGCAAGATGAAGAGTAATAATATATCCACAAACACAATCATAAATGGTGATAAGATAAGGAAAAAAGGAAGAGAGTGTTGAGAATCTGAAAATGTATAAAAGGGGAACTGATCTAGAATGGGAAGGTAGGGAAGACTTCCCTGAGAAAATAGTGCTTGTACTGAGTGCAGAAAGGTATAGAGACCTTAACATGAGCAGCGTGGAGATGGGAGGTGGGGTGTGAGCAAGAAGGTTCCAGAGGAATACAAGCGCAGGGTCCCAAGGTTGAAGGAGAACAGCAGAACTGAAAGTAGACCACTGTTCCTGGAACCTCAGAGCAAATAGGTGAGAGGCAAGGGAGAGGGCTGGAAGTATAAGCAGGGATTATATTAGGCAAGGAATGGTAAGCTGGGCAATGGTAAGCTATTATAACTTTTAAGCATGGAAAGAGAAAAAAGACAATCAGTTATTAGCCCTGTAGAACTATTTCCTTTGCTATATTGTAGAAAATCAAGAAGACTTAGGTCAAAGAAAAAGCTGGGGGCCCAGAAAGGAAGGATGTTCCAGAGCAAGGATAGACATAGAGGAGGAGAGTTGAATCAAGAAATATTTAAGAGCTATAGTGGTTTTGTAAGCCCCATTTTGCATTTGATATATGGTATCTTTCTATATTTCAAAGAGGTAGGTTTCCTTAATTAGATTCCTCATAGCAGTTCTTTATATTGATCAATATTCAATAACCTATTAATGATTTTTTCAATTATAAATGACTCTGCAAGGAATACCTTTTTATGGAGTAATTGCCTAGTTATTCTCTTAATGAATATATGTATTAGATACCAAACTAACTCCCAGAAACATTGTACCAGTTAACTCTCTCACTAATAGTGCATAAGAATTCCATTTTCCATCCTCTTGCCAAGCTAGTGTGCTGCCAAACTTTTTAATTTTAGCTGGCTGATAGATAAAGGAAATTCAGTATTTTAATTTGCATTTTCATTGCTAATGAGATTATTTATCTTTTCATGTGTTTACTGACCATCTATATTGCTCTTTTTATGGTTGATCTATTTCTTCTGACCATTTATATGTGTGGAATGTTCATTTCCTTGTTTAAACATAGCCCTTTTGTAACCCTTTGTCACATGCATATTGTAAAACTATTTGCTAGTTTTTTGTTTGCCTTTTCATATGGTTGACAGAATTTTCTAGTTTTATATGATTCATTTTTATATTTATGTATATTACTTTTAAGTAGTTGAATCTATTGACTGTCAGTAGTTTTATTTATCGTACTAGCTTTGTTGACCTATTCAAAAGGCCTTACTCGAAGAAAGAACAGAAAAATATATTCCTAAAATTTATTTTTCTATTGTGAATATATTTAGAATTCAGTATGAAGAATAAGGAGGGATACTTATATATTCAGCAAGTATGCAGGCAGTTGTCCCAATATATTTTATTGAATAACCACTATTTCCCTCCATCCTTTGAAATGCTATCATTTTTATTTATAAAATCTCCAAATACATTAGACTTCTATTCTGAACCTTATGTTTTGTTTCTAATCTCTCATCCTGAGCCAGATTCATGCTGTTTTAATTACTGTTATTTTGTACCACAATTTTTATATCTAGTGGTTGAATTTATGCACATTATTCATCTTTGTCAGATTTTCCTAGTTATTGTAAAATATTTATTCTTTAAAATGGATTTCAGAGTAACTTTGCCAAGTTATACAAAAATATCCTGTTGCGACTTTGGTAGGGATTAAATTACATTTATAGATTAACTTTAGCATTCTGGGTCATTACAGATATCTTCAAATAGTGATTGAAATAATTTAACATAGGATCAAGTGAAGTTTGCTATATATTGTGACCAGTATTTCAGAATACAGGAGAAAGTGGCAAGCTACATATTGTGGAATTCACTAACTTGATATACAGTTCTAAATGATTTATTCATTCAACAAATATTGACTGAGCTTAGATATACGGTAGGCGCTGTTCCAAGTGCTGGGAGACAATGGTGGGAAGACAGATCCCTCTTCCCATGTTTTACAGAGGAAAGATAGCAGCCTGACTTTTACCACAGATGGGATGGAGGTAAGAGTGGAAAGGTCATAGTGACTACAGACAATTCTTTCCAAAAATATTAACTTTAAAAGGACAATAGGAACTTGGGTGGCATTTGATAATGGGAGCAAAGAAAGTCTTTGTTTTATCTCCAGGTTTGAAGACACTAGAACATACTTATGTGCTGTGGCACAATCTCCAGAAAGGGAGAATATAAATATATGAAAGAGAAAGGGGGTGCTTGCAGCATGCAGTTCCTTGAAGGTGAGAATAGATAGAATGTATTCTAGGAGTATAGTGTTAACATGTGATAGGTGGAGAAAATTAGTAAGAGGAAATTCAGAGAGTGGGCCCAGATACAAGTGGATCAATGCTTACTGTTAAAAGTGAAGCAGTACTTTTGTAGGGGCAATTACCAAATTTACAATACTTTACTAATACTCCTCAGTTTCAGTCAAAACTTGGGATTTTTTTTCAGTGTTAAACTTGGATCTCATAAGTTGTCACTGAACTATACGCAGTATTGAAACCAGTATTCAGAACAACATCTGGCACACATCTGTGACTTCATGTTTCTGGAATAAATATATAAATTGGTGAGTGAGCCATGGTTTTATATTGTTGAGTAACTGGGTAGGTAATGTAATATCTTCCATATGTACGTGTACCAGTTCTTAGTACTGCCACATTAAGTATGTAATATTTATTTATCCTTACAGTGTGAAATGAACGTGGAAGACTTAGGCTTAATTACCCACCTTGCCGCTTTATAGTTAGTTCAAACTGAAGAAATTATTTAACTTTTCTGGGTTTTAGTTTTGTAAAATGAGGCAACTGGAATAAACCTTTAAACTATTGGACATGTTCTTTATGGGGAAGCTTTTCTGGAGCCCAGGTTGTAACGTAGGTAATCTAGGACCCCTCAAATGAAAGTGAAATAGGGAAGAAGCAATCCTAAACACAGCGGCAACGTGCTTCATGCTTTCTCCACCCCTCCAATCTCTTGACATGAGGAGCCCCTAAGTGGGACTTTTTGGAGCAAAATTTAGAAATCTAGCAATATTATCTCTAAGGTCTTGCATAACCTATGGTAGGTTTTGTCTACTGTGATTTTAATAATTCTGTGAAATGAGGAATCTGCTCTTTTATGTCTCTTACAGATGGGAAAACTCAGATTCAGACCTTTCATTTGCTGTAATCGTTTGTCTAATAAATGGAGGACCTGGAGCCACAGGCTGCTTTTCTTTATTTGGGCAGTGGTTTTGTTGGCATCAAATAATTTCCCCTAAATGGCTTTATGCTGATGCAATAAAGACTCTGACTAAAATATCTGAAAGAATTTGTGCTAGAAACTATTACCATGTATTTATATTACAGTTCACATCCTCACATATGTCATGAAATGGCATAAAAATGTTTCCCTAAGTGTTGTTTTACACCTGAGTTAACTAACTTACAAGAAACTTTAATCAAATTGCTGAGAAATAACGAGCTGTGAGGAATCACTATAATTTCGCAAAAGAAATCTGTAAAATGCAAATCAAGATAATTGACAGAACACTTAAATCTGTTTAATTTTGAAATCAGTTTCCTTTTTAAATCACCTTCACATGAGACAGATGAAGCATACAGTCTTATCGTGGAACACATGAAAATAAGAAATCATTTGTAGCCTAAATTAATCAAGACTAAACAGTGAATTGGAAATGAATGCCCACTGGGGTGGCCACATCAATGACTATCATTTTAGATCAGCTGTCCTTGCCTAAGGATGTTCTGTTCTCTCATGTCCAAGTTTCCTTATGCTGACCTTTCTCTTGGAATGCTTTTCTTCATCAGATAAAAATATTACTCATCCTTTAAGGCTCATTTAATAAACCACTTTCCCTGTGAGGCCCACTTGTCCTCATGGCTTTTCTTCTTTTCTGGACAGAATTAATCATTTCCCTCCTCTGAGAGCTCCACAAGAACTTGGCACTGTATATGTAGCACTCTTTATCCTATTATATAACCAGCTATAAGATCTGTGTCCTCCTTGCAGGTTTTAATTTCTTCAAGAGCAGAGAACATTAAACATTTTGAAGATGTTTTTAAATAAGTGTAATATTTACTCAGTGAGGGAAAATCTTTTAAAACACAAGAAAGTTAAAATAAAGAAGAATCATTTCTTTAACATAATCAATGCTTAGAATTTGAAGTGATTTTTCTGCTGTTTCCTCTTCCATAGACAAACAAATGCTGTGTTTAATTTGGTAGGCACTGTTGATTTCCAATGCTATAAGACCTTAAATCTCTGCCTCTGTCTTAATCCCACTGTACAGTGGAGTTGGCTGGTTCATATGTATGTGTCTATGTCTATCTATACATACATAATTCTATGGATATTTAGAATAGAGAAGAGGTTGGCTCAAGGTATGGACAAGCTTGTCTAGAAAGTACCATGTGAAACCACTTGACTCTGGAAGTCACATGCATGCTTACCAAGATATTTAGCAGAACTTAATGAATTCTAACTTTTTTGCACAGTGTGAGAGAACTGGTTATTATTCATCGAATTGAGCAAATTGACACATATCCTGGGCAGGAAAGCATGCTCCTGTAGGTTCTCACAGTTAATGGTCTGAGGGTGATTGGGAACAAGTACCATGTCTCAGTGACAGTTTCATCATTAAACTGAAGGACACATTGCTGAGAATTTAAACAAGGTACTGGCAATTGTCTACCTCAGACTTCCCGCTCCTCCATTCCCTACTTCTTTTGCCAGAACTGACAGTCTGTGCGATGTGAGAAAGCCAGCTCCAAACAGCAGGAAATGCACACTTGCACTTAGGGCCACACTATCGGCCATGGGCTTTAGTTTACTCTAATGAATGTCAGCCATGTCATCGGAGCTGTTTTCTTTGTGAAAGTTGAACAGAAGTGTGTGTGAAAATAGATCACCAATCCTAGAGCCTCTTGATGACAAGCGAGTCTCAAATCATTCACCCATAGGCCATCATTAGTTTAGACCCTCTTTTATAGCATTTTTAAAGGGCATAAAATTCTCATAGTTGCTTAGGAGAATGCAGAAATGTATGGGTATGAAGATAAACCACAAAAAAAATTACTACTGTTGACATTTTCATGTATTTTAAATTTTCTTTGCATAATATATAAGTACATAATTGAGATTGTCTTATATATAATGACTGTATATTTCTCATTTGTAGTTTGACATTTATATACTGAAACAGATCACTTAAATTAAGTGAATAGTATACAACATGTTAGAAGTTAGCTTAGTATTCTGTCATAAGGATAAACTAAAATTAACTTAACCATTCCTCTGTTGTTTAGAGTTAGGCTAGTTCTAATTTCTTCACTGTTAGATATTGTACTTCAAGGATACCATTTTATATAATTTGTCCAAATGTTTAATCATAGGAATTTCAATTGTAGGAATTATTTAAATAAAGGGTGCCTTGATGCATTTTGGCTGCTTTAATAAAATACCATAGGCCATGTAACTTATTAACATAAAAATGTATTTATCGCAGTTCTGGAGGTAGGGGAGTCCAAGGTGAAGGCACTGGAGGATTCACTGTCTTGTTCTTAGGTGGTGCCTTCTTGAATGGTACTCATGTGGCAGAGGGTGATGTGTCTGAGGCCTTCTTTAGGTCACTAGTCACACTCAGAAAACTAATCATATTCATGAGGTCACTGCCTTTTTGAGTTGAGAACCTCTGACAAGCCTCACCTCCAGATATTCTCAGACTGGGGATTAGGCATCAACACATGATTTTCAGAGAGAAATAGTCAGACCATAGCAAGGAGTATGAAATACCTAAGAATTTTATACTTATTGATCAATTTCTGAACAGAGAAGTTAGAGATATTTACCTTTCCACAAGTAATTGTTCCAGTACTGTATATATGTTAAAATACTGAATATTAAGTATTATGTATTGATAGATATGAATATTATATATGTAAAATGATACTCTTGCACTACTAGTAAATTTGATAACTTTTATAAATATTGTATCCTTTATACATATTGTATTCTTTATTTCTGTTTTCTTTATAAGCTGTCAGTGTCTTTATGTGAGATCTTCATATTCCCTATTTTTCATATCTACTGTAAAGTTTTCATGATTTTATTTTGTCTTTTTATTGAGTTTTTCTTGCAGTACGGCCCACTATATTTATTAAAATTGTATTTTTAATCATTGGTTTTTCTTTTGATTTTGTTTTTATTGTACCAGAATGTATCATGTGTGTTTTTTAAAAATAATTTTATGCTTGGCAAATTTAACCCTTTCAATAAAAGAAAAACTCTTCCTAATCTAAATAAATATTTAGTTGTACTATAATTTATATTATTCTTTTCATATTTAAATCTGTCTTATTTTTGGGTCTTACTGCATTGATAAGAGCATGTAGAGTAATCTCAAATAAGAGTGGTGAAAGTAAGCAATGATTTCTTGTTTGCCATTAATAGATAGTGACTGTTGATTTAAGGTAAGTATAGTTGATAAGGTTAATACGATTCCCTTTTTTAACCAGAAGTAAAATTAGTATATCATGAGGATTTAAAGCAAGTTTTAGATATCAGATGGGCAAGTTCTTTAGTATCTTTAATTTTTAATTGTTAGAGTCTATGATGCTATTTTTCTGATAATGCTGATGAGATGATTAAGGGTGTAAATCACTTAGATTATGGTCTGGCAGACAGGAGGTATTCAATCAGTGTTGCCCATTATTTTTACCATTCTTAGGAAAAGGTGGGGTTTCATGAAATACGTTTTTAGTATTTATCGAGCTAATTATATTGAATTTATTTTTGTCTGCTACTAGAGGCTTTTATTGATGGGATAAGTACTTGCCTGCAGTGGATTGCTATTTTCATGTGCTGTCAGATTTGATTTGTTTGTGGTATATTTTTAAAGGTAAGCACTAATATGGGGATTTTAATAAATTTTCAGCTAAAAATTACAATCCTCAAAGATTGGTTATTACTTGGGGTTAAATCCTGAAGGCTTAAAGAATTCCCTAGAATCTGTTACAAAATAAAGTCAGTATCTCATTGAGCTATCTGTCTGATTTTTGTTTAGTGCTCCCAAAGGCAGTTGAAAGACCTTGTCAGCCAACCTTTTTGGCCACAGGGCTAGACATCCTTTCACTTAGATTTGCTAAGATGATTGGAAGTAACTAAAGGAGAAAAGATAGTACACCATGAGGGGGTGTACAAACTTAGTTTTCTTACCACAGGGCTGGCATGTCTTTCCTCCTTCAGAACTTTTATTTTAAAGACTGAAATTTATACTAACTTATTGTCACAATTAGACTGAATTAGAACCATTAATTGATGAAATTTTTACTTTCTTTCTTTTGATGTGATACAGTGCACAAAGTTATGAATGATGATGAAAAGTGATTTAATTCTATCTTGGGGTTGAAAATTGATTGCAATATTTCCTGAACAAGTCACTATTTGAAAAAAAAAAGTCTGTGAAGTGAAAGTACCTAGTGGTCAGAGACAGTAAATTCACAAAAGTTTCTTTAGTCATGTTCATCTTCGTTTATAAAATTTTAAGTATCACTGCCCCTTGCTTCTCTCAGATAAGGAAAGAATAGATGTATTTTGTGGTTGCTTTTCTGAAAACAGAAGAAATGCTCTGGGACAGATTCGTGTGTGAGTTAGGGAAGTCCTCTTCTGAGATCTGGCAATCTCATGTACTACAAACCTGAGTTCTTTATATCACTTAGACACATTTGAATCATATCCAGATCTTGCCCACAGTTTCTCTCTGTCCCTGCCCCAGGCTAAGCTACCATAGCTGTGCTCAGGAACTCTTTTCAAAAGATTCCATTTTCTTTTTTAAACTCTGAAGGCATTTGGGGAGAGCGTCTTTTAATGTACTATACATAACATCAACTTACACATTTAGAATCTAAATTTAGTATCTCATTCTTTTTTTGTTATTCTGGGTAGAATTTCAGATAACTGATTTTCTACCGTAAATACCAGAACTTTTAAGGAATGTAACATTTCTGATTGAAGTAATTCTCAAACCTCTAACATTTCTCTTTAAAACAGGGGATACAGAGCATAAATTTGTGATTATATAGTCTTTCAAATAGGAACTATTGGTGATTCTGGGTTGTAGTAATGCAAATAGGTGCTTCTGTTCTCAATCACAGTAGCCCACACATAGTTCTCAGTGTTTCTCAGTAAAAAAAGTCATTTTACTTACTTTTGTGCCATAGGCGCAATGATCGTGTTCCTTTTATAGAGAAAACTGAGTCCTGAGAGTTTGAGAAACCCGTGCCTGACAAGAAGCTAGCTATGAGAGAGCTGGGAGTCACACCTACATAGCCAGAATTCACATTTGTGCTCTTACATCACAGTAGGTCTTTCTCGGCTAGTGAAGATTGTTCGCCCTATATACATTTTGAGTTCTTATATCTGTTCATCAACACGTCTGCCTATGTTTTCCTGCTGCTGTCTGCTATTTCTCACCATTCTCATTCTGCCTGTCTTTCAATTTGCTGTTATTCATTGGATTTGGGCTTAGAAATCAAAATAAGAAAACTTGTTAGAGTAATATATCGTTATCAACTATGAACTCTGCAATAGTCTTGGTTAGGGTTAAGGAAGAAAAAAAACTACATTTTGGACTAGTGTAGTAAAAAGAAGAACAATAATTGCAGCCATGTGTTGAGTATCTACTCATTCCGCACTAGATATTTAACTTGTTATCTCATTTAGCTGTTCCTTATTGAAAACTGTTGACAATGCCCAAAGTAGGGACTATAGTTCTCATGTTAATAGAGTAAGAATGAGGGGTTAAGGGATTTGCCCAGCTTTCACTCACTAATAAATTAAACTCACTCCAAGAATTATTAACTGCAAAGTCTTTGCTTTTTTAATTCTACTGACATACCTGAGATATTGCTCTATTTTCTTTAGCAAACACTTTTCAACTCAGATCATCTGGCTTATTATTACCTTGGTCACCATAGTGAATTTAAATTTTTTTTTTTTTTGCCAAGAAAGGTAAGACATTTTATTTTGCATATGGAAAGGGTACAAACTGAGTCCTGTCCTCCCCAAGTTGGGGAAGAGTTACACTGAAGAAATTGCATTTGTGTTTTCTGTGGTGCCCTAGGAAATGGGTTCCTCTGAGATACTATCAGGACCCATTTTCCATTTTCTCCAAAGAAGGCTACTTTCTCTGCAGAGTAGTTTTCCCCAATGGTGTACAAATCTCCTTCCTGGAGGAGCCCCTTCATAATGAAATTAACATTCATGCTTAACAATACTGTAAGTTTCATTTTCACAGCTAAACTTTGTGACCAGTGCCAAGGTTTATGAAACATTACATACCTTTTTTTTTAAAAAAAGGCATTAATAAGCAGACATAGCCACACATCAATTAAAACTAGATAATGTATAAATCAGCTGTGGAAATCAGTTTTAATTAAGAATGTTTTGAAGTGCCCACTTAGGGACTAAGTGATCTGAGGCTTTAAGAATACTAAATTTTTTTCTGAAAGGTTATTTTAAACATTCAATGCTATTTATATTTCTAATAGCAATGAGATGATGAATTGAAGCTGGATGTGTCTGAAGTCCAGAAGTTGAGCTGGCATTGTTGCCGTGGGGTATCAGATATATACCAGGGCAAGGAAATGAGAATGATGAGCAAGACATAAGTCCAGGAGACAGTCTAGATAAGGAGATAGAAATTATGACCACATGAGATGGTAATGGTGAAGGAATGGATAAGAATTGCTTTGAAGTTTCTAGTTTGTTTGAGTTGGTGAAAGAGGTCATATACCCCGAGATGTGAAATATAAAAAATGGAACAACTTTGGAGGGAGAAAGTGAGCTTTAAACATTTTGAGTGATATGAATTTGTGGGACACTCAAGAAAAAATGCTTAGACATTTGAAAATGAGGGTCTGCTACCTGGTTATCTTTACAGTTCTTAGAGAGTCTACAGGTTTTTGATGGGCAGCCTAAATGGTGTTTTTGTTGAGCTAGATTGTCATGTGTATCAGATGTTTTTGAATTGCCTTCCCAGCAATTCTCCCTTTTGCATTTCTTGAAAGTACCCAGAATTTCCTCTAGAACATGATTGGTGAATTTCTGGTATGCTTTTCGTTTTTGTAGCAAGATAACTGTATTTATGCCAGGCAACTACAGTTGTTCCTCTACGTTTGAAGAAGATAGTAAGGTCTGGGTAGCAGAATTGCCCTCAGGATATAGAACTTTGAATTTCTATAAGAAATATAAATAAATAGTCTCACTCTAAAATTTTCTATAGTGAGAGAATGAGCAACACTACTTTTTTTCATTTTCTTCCTTGTCCAGATGATTTTTCAGGCAGTACTCCAAGTAAAATGCCCTATTAGAGATTAAATGAATCATTTACAGCTCATACCTTTAAGTCCATGATCTGCTCTGTTAGAACTAAAAATAATGCCTGACTTATGATCATAGTATTAGTGTTTCAGAAGCTTTTATTTTCGCTCCAAGTATCTTTGTCCTCTGAATGACTGACAACTTGATGATATTTTATTTCCTTCTTTCTTTTCATAGTGATTTAGTTTAAAGCAAGCAAATAGGTAAGCAAAGCAGTGCTCAATGTCTGTGTCTTTAAAATGAGAAATGTTGCTGTCCTCAGGAGCTGTCAGATATATGTCCTTAGATGAAAATAATTACATTAATAATTTTAAGGGCCAATTAGCATTTTTAGCAAACACATTGTTCACTACTTTTAGGGGAGGGATGACTGTATCCTTTCTACGAAATAGCCACTGCTTTTCAGAATCAGAACTCATTTATCATACTTTAGCACTATGTGCTACCAACTGACCAAAAAATATTTCTGACTTAACTTCTTTTACCTGAATTTTGATTTTAAGTTTTGCTGATTTTTTTCCTATTACCAATCTTTATTTTGCTATTTCCATGACTTTTATTAGTACATGTTTGTAGTACATAATGATTACATTCACTGTGAGAGAATGTTGTATGTATATAATACATCTAGATTCCCTTCTCCCCTCAATCCCCCGTTTATTTTTTAGCATCAGAATTATTTATTTATAAGATCTTATAGTTATCCCATATAGACTGAAAACCAGATGTGAACTTTTATTTCTACTTTTGTGAACAACAACAAAAAAGCACCTGATAGCTTGCTACCTATTCCTCACAGGGTTTATCTAATGTTTTTTTCTCAATTAACTTTACTATCGCATTTTTAATACATGTGTAGTTTGAGGTCACTTCCTTCCCCTCTTATCACAGATGTAGAAAGTTTCCATGATTATTTCTTTATTACCTCAAGTTCTGAAAATACACTTTGATTTCCCTTTGATTTTTGTAAGCTCAAAGCTAACTGTGGATAAATCCAAGAAGACTTGATGAGGACAATAGACTTCCTTCCCAGAAGCCCCCTTCAGGGGTTTTATTTGCCTGCAGTCACTTTTAGTACTTCCCTTAACTCACAGTTGCAGCAAGTCCAAACAGACAGTCTTGTCAGAACAAATGATCTAAAATAAACATCCACTTGTCTGCCTGCATTTCTAATCCTGACAAAGAAGCTTTTGCCTGCACCAACTACAACCTGCCAGTCCTTGAAACACTTCGCTCACTGCTTTGGTCAAGTAGCTGATGGAAGATTAGACAGAAACCTGAATGGTTTAGATTAGATATAACTTTGAATGGTTCCTGATGTTTAAGATTAAGTGAAATCATCAAAGACCCACCTGTCTGTTTTCTCCCTCTTCGCAGCCGTCTCAATAATAGTTACCTTGTTTAGGTGAAACCCCCGGAGCCAGTCAGCAAATGTTACAACACCAGCAGCAACAACCATTTTATGTAAAAAGAGACTTGATAGAGAAGAAAAAGATAAATCTCAAGTCCAAAGTTTTGCAAGGAGGCTCTCTATTGATATTTTTTTAGCTACTTAATGCCTGCTGAAACTTGGGTATCTTTGGGATTCATACTGGGAACTATCACATCTATCAAAAACTATCAATTTGATATACAATTCTGGCTGATTTGGCTCAGACTTTGTTTTTCCACTTTACTTGTAAGAACTATAGACTGGAAAGGGCATATGGAGATTATTGTAGGGAATATTTTATAGGTTTTTCTTTATTGTTATTTCTATTCTAAAAAATAGAAAAAATTACTAAGTTTATATATCCTGTATCTTACATCCAGGAAGCAAGTGCAACACTATGAAAGCACTATTCTATCAATGTTAGAGGCTTGGTGTTCTCGATACAGCAATTAAAATTTTGACATTACAGCTTCTCAAACAGCCCTAAGAAAAGTTTTAAGGTAGAATACTGATACCTCAAGACTGTTGAAATGATATGTGTGCAGCACAAATTAAATAGAAATTGCTTGATTATTAGGCTTACTGGATGAATTTAAATAACCAGTTGGAATAAAAAAGATCCACTTTTCTACTGTAATTATCTAAACTGATTGTCTGTGGTCTGTGTAGACTAGCTGAGTCATTACAATTTTTATGCATCCCTTCAAGGATACAGATACCTAAATGCCTACAACTTGGATAATAAGAGAAAAAAATCTAATTGTAATTGTTTTCTTAAATTTTAATTTCACATCCTATTTAGGTATCTCAGAAAGTTTCTTAATACAATGAGAAAGTTTTTTTAATACAATGGAAAAACTGCTAAGAGGGGAGAAAAAAGGGCATCATCCAATTTATCACAAGATCATTTTAAATTACCACACATTCTGTCTCACATTAACTATTTGCAGCATATATTCTATTCCTGGCAAGTAGTCCTGAGTGTCTTGTATTAATTCTGCTTGGAGTGTGGTTGTTTCCTTAAAATACATTCCGAGTCACACCTAAGCTGAAGTGCCAAATGCCAGCCCTTTAGATTTTTTTAAAGCAGACCTTTTTCTTTATTATCTACCTGTTATTTTTGTCATATTTAATCTTATGCAGAGATTTTACTAAAGAGAATGAGGACAGTCATCAGTTGTAATGGTTAATTTTATATGACAGTTTGACCAAGCCAAGATGTACCTAGCCGTTTGGTCCACTCTCGTTCTGCTTGTACCTGTGAGGGTGTCTGCAAATGGAATTAACATCTGAACCAGCATGCTGAGTGGAGTTGAGGATCTTCTGCAGTGTGCCGGCATCTTCCCACTGAGGCCTGAATTGAACACAATGGTTGAATAAAGGGAACATTTCTCTTCCTCCATATCTTTGATGTAGGAATCAGTTTTCTGTCATCAACATGGACTTAGAATGTAATTTATAAAATAAACTCTTTGTGTCTCTAATTTGGTGACTATAGATCTTCAGACTTTGCCTTGGAGATGTAAAATTTAATCAAATTTTAAACACCCATATAGTATCTAACCTGATTCTGGTAGAACAAACCAATAGTGAACAATCTCCTATTTTATATTTTAGTTTTTTCCAATATAAACAGAGATATGTTGGCTTTTGAGAACCTGTAAAGAAGTCAAGACATCAAAGAAATAGCTGGATCCTCCATAGACATTCTCAATTTGGCAGAAGGGACGTGGGAAGACACGACCTTAAAGAATACCTCACATTTCAAACATGTGAACTAAGTAAGTCATGTATTGGGACATTAACTCATTCTACTGAGGAAAAAAGTTAGTGACTTAATACATACAAATCACAGAGGTAAACATAACATAGATCCAATTCATAGTTTTCTCCTTCAAGATTTAGATCCACAGTATAAAAAACTAGATGAATGGAAATATTGAAGGACCCATAGTGCTCAAATGAGCACTTGAGGTACTGATGCCTGATTCTGAGTTGGTTGCATTTACTTAAAAGAGGTGTTTATGCACTTGCTAGAATACAAAGAACAACACTAATTTTAGGTAATTTGAATTAAAGGTAATTAATAGATACTGTGAAGAAGTCACCAAAGAATCAACAGTGGCATTGAGTGAAAACTTGAATGAGATTGGGTTCTCTATGATTATGACATGAAGGAAAGCTAAGAGGCTGTTTATAATGTTCTGTGTGTCTGAAGAAGTAGTATAAAAATAGAAAATTTTGTGGCCAACTCTAACGTTTTAGGTACACCACAACAACCTGCCATGGTTCTCCAGGGATCTCCCCTGGTCCCACTGTGATGGAGTTTGTCTAGGTACCTTTGCCCATTGAAGACTGCACATACCAGAATCCTTTCCAGCTAGATTGTGACCATCAGTGAAATGTGAATGAATGCTACCAAGTATTTCAACATGAATTTCCAAGGAGGCAGTGAGTTGGTCCAGACTTCCTTTGCTTACTTTACCTGTGAGAACCATAGACTGGAAAGAGCATGTGGAGGTGAACTCAGCTTTGATCATGTCAAATCTAAGGGCTCCAAGTTGGAAAGAAATTGTGTGCATGAATGATCTCCCTTGCTTTCTCTTATGATAGAGAAATGAACTATTCTGTATTTTTCTCTTACATCAGCATAGTTTTTATCTAGTGTAGTTAACACAGTTCCCTCTTCTTAATGAAATACCATGAGAATCCTCAAGTTTACTCTACTGACTCCTCTGACTCTCCTTCCATAAACAACCAAATTCGTGCCTATACTCACATCTGTTCTGACTATTATCTCCCTGATTCCTTGTCTTTTGGGAGTGTTACACTTTAGAATAACTCACAAGTTGGAAAAAAAAAAAAAGACCTTGTAAGTTAAAATTACATCTCCAAAGAGATACTTGGGAAATACATAGTAAACTTACTTTACTCATGGAGATCACCTACAGAATAATTTTTCTTGCCAATAAAGTTCAAGGCTTAATTCTTTTCAAATTATTTGTAAGAGAGAGAAAAAAGATACTCCTGGGTACCCTCAAATGGAGGAAGGTATTTTTTTGGAGGTGGGGTCCATGGAAACATGAACTTTCTGGAGTCAGTACTGTATTAAATGCTTCTATAGCTACAAGGAAGAAAGAGCTTTGTAAGCATCAGTGAAGACATTGCACTAGAACTGTGATCTTTCAGTAACCAAAGACAAATATTAAAAAGCATCGGCACTATTAAATTCAGTTCCAGTGCTAGGAAATAGCTAGGCCAGTGTGGCCCAGCCTAGACAGGACTTCAGACAAAATGCTATACATGTTGAAATATGTTTCTTATCCTCTCTAATGAGTAAGAATTGGAATTAATAAATTATGTAATATCCCACATTATGGGCTAAGGTATTTTTAACTAATCTTTTTGCTGTCTTTAGAACAGCCCACACTTAAAAAACTTCTATATATAGTTATTACTAAAGACCCCTAAATTGGGTGGACAAAATTTACATACGTGAAAAAAGCCCAGAGTGGACTGAGCAGGAATACATAGAAGGCTTTGCAAAATACATAGAACATGTGTGTTTTGGTTGGGCTTGGTTTGTGTAGGTATAACCCTCGTGAACTACATCTGAAATTAGGAGGACATAATTAAGTCTTTAACAGACAACTGGAAGGCAAAGTATTCAAGTGCACAAGAATCTAAAAGTGGTTTAAACAGAAAATTTTGTGTCTTTTTAAAAGGGTAGGTATAAATTAAGGTAAGATTCTAGTTGATCATGTTTAAATGTTTTGAAACACAGACAGGCAGAATATAAAACTATTCCTCTCCAAGAAGAGGTGGAATTATATTGTCTGAATTTTATATAAATATGCTTATATATATTTATAAATGCTAACAATTTTAATTATAGTTTCCATCCAAAGGACTAGAACCCTTGGTTTTGTTTTTTAAGGTAGAAAAATTTTACAGAAAAATAGGGATTTCTCCCTGATTTTGGGCAGACCATTTTTTTATTTATTTGTTTTTGTTTTAATTCTTGGAAGAGTTGCTGACTTTGATGGTAGATGTTATTTGTTATGCAGATATAAAGGAAACTCCCATCATTACCCTTAGGGGGTGTTGACAATGAGACAATTCAATAAAGATGCTCTTCACTGAGGCATTACAATTTATATTTAACAGAGATTGAGGGTAACACTTTTGCTTCTATAAAGATGTTGAATCTTCTACTGTTACATGCATAACACCCTAAATTTGAAAACAGACTGCTCTATGCCTGAATTTTTTACTTGCTTCAGGCAGAATCATAACTAATAAAAGCATTTAGAGAGAAGCACATACTTGGTTTTCTTCTCACTTCATTTTAGAGAAGATTGTGATGGCGAGTGCAGAAAATTCAGGATTGGGGAAAACTGTACTGACAAACTTGGACTTTTACTGTCTAAGCCATGGTCCAAACCTATTCTTAGCCTTTGAAAATGTGATTTCCCTGGAGTGGAATATATGTCTGGAGAGAAGGGTAATCTCAGATATGGAATAAGACATGAGTTGAGCCTTGGGCTGAACAGACCAGTTTCCTCCACTCTGGTCATGTACTCCTTTGGCCCCAGACACAAAGCAAGAAGATGGTGGTGGTTTCCTGATATTAGATGGTCTGGGGTGAGCAAGTTTGGGGTTGTGGACTTTAAAAGTAGCCATTTTAGTAGTAGTCATCAGTTATGTTTTGTGTTATACTTCGTTCTGTCATCCAAAATGTTTGTTAAAGACTTGTCCTTTATATTTTTCCTACATTGTTGGAAAGAGCAACCAGAGTAGGAAACAACTCAAAATCAGAGTGTGTGTTAGTAGAAGCTGCTATGAAGGAACAGTGCAGGGAGTTAGGAGTGGAATAGAAGTCTATAACAAACTTAACAGGGAGCTCTTGAGGGCCCAAGAATCAGTGGGAGAATTTGATGGGGACTAATTTCTACAGTTAGATGAAGTAATCTTATGTAAAGTAATTAGGAGATTAAAAATATTTTGGTAGGGTCAAGAATGTATGAATTTTTTGCATAATAAAAGGCATTCCTATTGGAGAGATTTAAAATTACATAAAATAACACAAACAAACTCCAAAACAAAGACACATAAATTGAGTTGGGGAAGAGATAAGGCAGAGTAAATCTTGCTTAGAATTACATCAGTGAGACTGTTGATGCTATACACTTGGTCATGGTATTATTATGGACAGATCTGAGAATAAATAATTTGATGTATTTGATCATGTCATTATATAAGTCAGGGGTCTGCAGATTTTTTCTGTGAAGGACTAGATAGTAAAAATTTTAGGCTTTGCGGACCATTTATAGTCTTGGTCACAACTATTCAACTTTGCAGTTAGCTACAGACAATTTGTAAGTGACTGTGTTTCAGTCATGAAACTTTATGGACACTGAAATTTTAATATCATATAATTTTTAACACCACTGAATATTATTCTTCTTTTGATTTTAATAGTCATTTAAAATTGCAAAACTCACTCTTAAACTTATGGGTAATACAAGAACAAGCAGTGGACCAGTGATCACTTCCAGTCTGAATTAGAACTTCTCATTGGGGTGGGCTGGGCATAGTGGGACAAGCCTGTAATCCCAGCTACTGGGGAGGCTGCAGTGGGAGGCTCATGGATTAGAGCCTTGTCTGGGCATCATCCCTAGGCCCTGCCACAAAAATGGGGGTGTCCTTGGTCTGAAGGCTTTGGGTTCAAGCCCCAAGATGGGAAAAAAGTTCAGAATGGCGCATATCTTGCCCTATAGGGATTATTTAGAAAATTTGGGGGAACATCTTTTTTGTTTATTGGTTATTCTTGAGAACTTATAAACATAATGAAATATATATTAATTTTATTATAAAATATTTTCCTTTATCAATAAACCATCCTCAAAGTAGAAATGAACATTTGAATGGGTCAATAGAAATGATAAGTATTCTGTGTAATAAAGCAAAACAACATCTAAGAGTAGAACTATGGGGAAAAGAAACCCTGGGAAATTTGTAGAGAAGTAGAAAGACAAAAAATTATTATATACTATCTATTGTTTTAAATTCTAAAATATGTAAATACCATTGCTAATTATCTTTATTTAGATACATACATTTATACACACATATGTTTAATGAGTGAAAAGTATAAGGCCTCCTTTTGTAAGTTCTTTCCTGACTGTAAACTCCAACATCATTTTTTCTTTCACAGTGATAGTTTTTCAGCTTGCAGTTTTACTCCCACAGGGATTTTTAAGAACATGACTTTCAAGAATGAGGAGGGAATGACTGCAACTGAAATACTGTTCTTGAAGTCAGAACATTTTTGGGTAACCTGCTATTCGCAGGTAGCAGTGCTCTACTGAAATCATCCACAAGAGATGCTGACTTGCGGTTTGTGTGTTCCTTACTGTGATGAAAGAAAGGAGACCATTTGGAAAATGTAAGGCCAATAATCATATTTGTCACAAATGTAGCTGTAGGATAAAAAAAGTCCTAATGAGCTATGCTTCTTTCAGCCATTTCTTAGCCTTTCTTGAGACTAAAGCCTTTGGGCAGTTGTCATTATTGGATAATGACACATAGGGCGTTGAGTATTTTTGGAAAGAAAATACCTCATTTTTCTCTTTCATTCTATTAAGAAGTTTGTTCCCCTTCTATCTAAAGCAATGCATGCATTTATATCTGTGCATATACACAGATTACAAAACATGTATGATCTTATTTCTCTGGGTCCAGGTTCCTCATTTCAGTGTAAACCACATTTCAGTAATATGACTAAGAATCCAAGAGAAGAGTACAGCAGTGATTCACTACAAAACACCTGTGACAAGATAAGAGTCAAGAGAGATACTGTTTCCTTATCATCAGTTAATTTTTTTCAGTAGTAAATGAAAACCAAAAGCAAGTCAACTAGCGCTAAACAGCGCCCCAAGGCTTCACCTCATCAGTTACAATTCAAAGCAGTCAGAATAATGGAAAGTTCACAGATGCAGCAGGTTAATTGCAGGTTACTGATCTCACCCACACCCTTTCTCAAGCCTAGGAAACATAAATGTAAGAGATCATCTCTCCTTCTAAAGAAAATTTCTTCTTGTTAAAATTCAATTCAGAATCTAGAATATCTGATCTGAGATCACAGTCCTGTCAACAAAATGTTCTATTAAAGGTCTCCTTTGCTGTTTAATAAAATAGATTTTTGTAATCACTAATTATTACAGTAGATACCTGCCTAGACTAATTTTTAACAGTTCAGGAAATTTCTATTGTTATTTTAAAAGAATATCCTGATTGTGGTTTTCAGTTTTAAAAGATGTCTTTGAATAATCATCATTTTCAGAAAAGACACTTTCTTTTTTTTTCCCAGAAAAGATAGTTTAGATGTTGATCTACAGGGCTAGTTCAACAAAATAAAAGTAAATACTGAGACTTTGTACCCTTTGACCAAGAAAGCTTCAGTTACGCAGGATGGGTAAATTCTGGAGATCTGATGCACAGCAATGTGACTCTAGTTTAATATACTTTACTTGAAGTTTGCTTAGAGGATAGGTCCTAAATGCTCTCATGTTATAAAAAAAAAAAAACATAAAAAGGAAAAGAAAAAAGAAAACATATACATACACGCACATAGAAACAACAATGACAAAAATGAAAGAGAAATGAAAATAACTATGAGGCACTGGGTATGTTAATTAGTTGGACTGTGGTAAAAATCAACATATTCTAAAATTTCCAGTTGTATATATGGCTTATATACAAATTTTATTTGTGGAAAATAAAAAGATAAATGTTAATATTATAAAAGTTAATACATTGATCATGTCATGTCACTTAAGAAAACTACCCTGCATTCAGAAGGCATCAGACTAATCTGGACCTAAACTATGGATGTGCTAACTTTTAAGTGACGTACATTACTAATTAACAGTACCTGAAGTATCTTTCAGAAGAGGATATGCCAAATAGCAAGCAGCCTATCAACTTTTGTACATCACTGTGAACACCATACTCTAAACTTTCATTAGTACATTATTTAGTGTAGATGACCTGCTGAGAAAATCAAATAGCAAAACAACAAAAAAGTACCAATGAAAGTAGAAATTCTTAGGAAATTTTACAAATAAAAGATAACTTTTGGAAATGAAAGCTTAAATGGGATATGTACCTCTCTTAAAAAATACATTGTATGATACTTTAAAGCTCAGTATACTGTTGTCCTCTTAGCAAATTTCAACTATAGCTGGATTTTTTTTTTTTTTTGGTGGCACCAGGATTGAACTCACAACCTCATACCTTCCAGGCAGGCACTTAAGCAACTGAGCCAAACTCCTGGCCCTTATAACTGGATATTTGTAACAAAAGATACTTAATCTCAATATATCCTATGATTAGAATTATATATTCCCATTAAAGAACAGCCAACAATTAAAGAGTATACGGTATTTTCTTGTGATTCAGGGAACACTAGATGGAGCATTTTCTGTTTCTGGCCTTAAAAGTGGTTTGACCTTGGGTAAATCACACAACTTTCTGATCCTCAGTTTCATCACTGGAAAATCATTACTCACAGCCGTATAACACAATTTGAAATCCACAACATACCCATCTGATGTTATGACCCTACAGAGTAAGTGGTGCTGCTACTTTTTTTCTTCTTGCTCTTTCCTTTGAATCCAAACCCTTAACCACAGTTTTTATAGAACACTTTCAGGTCCTAGAAAGAATTTGTATCTTTTTTTTGTTTTCTTTTTGTGAGACAGGGCCCTGCTATGCAGCTCTGCTATCCTTCTGTATCAATTTCCAGTGTTGTAAGTAGAGGCATTACCACCATGCCTAACATTATATTTTATGACTTACTTCCAGTAAAATTATTATTTATTAGAAATTATTCTTAAATTATTAAAAGTGACACACAACGTTTCTGTGTAACTAACAGATACAAATGCATAATTTACAGAATCTCCAGCTTATTTGGAATTTATTTTCTTAAAAAGTAAATAAATCAGTTTGTATTTTATTTTTTCCCTGGATAGATCTATATGAACCTTGCATCTTGGTTATAGTTTGTCACTGTTTTGATGTTTGAAAAAACAGGTATCTTCTTCCACACAGGAGTAAGACTTTTGAGAAGAAACTTTGTTAAATAGAGTACTTTGATGCAGTGGGTTCCTAATTTGTTACTGATATCTGTTTAATATTAACACCAAAAAATTCTGCCAATATTGTTGATTTTTTTTAGATGTAATAGTACAAATATAAAGTAGTTTTCCAGGGATTTCATTTTATGTCCACATTTACTGTTTAACTACTTAAATTTTTATATATACAAATTTATATTACATCTATCTTTGTAATCTGTAAAAAGTATCTTTTTAACCCCAAACAACCAGCTCATTCACCCCTCACTAAAAAAGTAATTCTTTCAAATAATCTCACGTCATCAATTCTCTAAAATATCTGAGGCGCCGGGCGTGGTGGCGCACGCCTTTAATCCCAGCACTCGGGAGGCTGAGGTAGGCGGAGCGTTGTGAGTTCGAGGCCGGTTTGGGCTACAACGCGAGAGCAAGGCCGGCCTGAGCTACACAGTGCGACCCTGCCTCAAAAAACCAGGGCCGGGAGTTTGGCTTAGTGGCTTAAGTGCCTGTCTGGCAGGCACGAGGTTGTGAGTTCAATCCCCGGTGCCGCAAAAAAAAAAAAAAAAAAAAATCTGAGGCTTCAACATATAGCACATATTCTAGATCTCCTACAACTTGAAATTAAATAAAAAGGAGAAAACAAAAAAAGGAGAAAGGTAGTGTGTTATGTCGATAGATATTCATTTCCTCTACCCAGAAATGTGTTATGTTACGAGGCAAAGGGTAAGCTAAAGTAGCATATGAAGTTAAGGTTGTTAACTGACCTTAAAATGAGATTATCCTGGATTATCAAAGTAGGTGCAGTGTGACTTTATTTTCAAATAGGATATTTAAAGTAATCAAGTTTACATGAGGTCATTACAGTAAACTAATTGAATATGACTGGTGTCATTATAAAAACAGGAAATTTAGCCACAAATACAATAGAAAAAGACGTGAAGATAAAGGGAGAAAACAGTCATCTATAAGTCGAAGAGTTAGGCCTAGAACTGATCCTTTGCTGAGAACCAGGAGAGGGAACCAGACCAACTAATTCCTTCAGCAAAGATCCAAAGATTTCTGAACGCCAGAATTGCCAGACCGTGAGTTTCTGCTGCTTACGATACTCATTGTATGGCATTTTGTTCAGTAGGAAATTAAGACAGGTTCTTCAGATACATACAGAAGAGGAAGGCAGAGATGAAGAGTAATTCAGTGTGGAGGACGCGACTGGTCATTGCTGACTTGGACGATGGGGGAGGGCTATGATCCAAGGAATACCAGTGGCTGCTAGAAACTAGAAAAGGCAAGAAAACAGGTTCACCCATAGAACCTTCAGAGAGGAATGCAGCTAGGCTGATACCTTGACTTTAGGTCAGTGAGACTATTTTGGACTTCTGAACTGCAGACCTATAAGAAAATAGGTTTGTACTGTTTTAAGCCATCAAGTATCAATTTGTTACAGCACCCATAGAAAACTTACACGAGTGACTTTTAATTTCTTTTACTACGAAATCTGATTTCTTTAGGATTCTGCCTGGCTTCCTTTTGTTCTGGTTTTATCTCTTTGGGGTTCAAAGCTTTCAGGCTCTCACTCATTTTTCCCTGTCTGCTATTGTAGAGAACATGTAAAACATTTTTAGAACTTGATGTGCTTCTTCTCTTTTTACTTTCTTAAGAATTGCAAACTCTTTTAGGATGTTCCCTTGCTCTACATAAGAGGAAATGTTTTAAAAATGTGCACATCTTTTTTTCTAAAAAGGCCAGAGAAACCCTTTATGCTAAGGCACACAATAGACCCATTTTCTTAGTCCTCTCTTCCTCTCTTGAAATTACTTTCCAATTCCAGAAACTTCTCTTAAGTCACATCACAGATGGCCATTAGTACAGTAGGACATAGCAATTGATTTTATCTGTTTGAGGCCTTACGTATTCATTCCATTTTCCCATGAGCTTCTTCTAAAATTCTAGTTTTTTTCCAGTAATTTAGCATTGCACCAGATAATAGTTAATAGATTGCCTTCAGGTAAAAACATAACCATACAGGCAGAGATTTCTTTTACAGTACTCTGTTTTACTATGGAAATGAAAATAGAAAAAGGAATAATGAAAAGTTGATATGTGTGTGGTGGGGAAAAGACAACATTGTAAGTCTTTAAGTGACATTCGAATTTTCTAGGCTAAGTCATATAATGAAAAATTTTAAATTATAATTAAGATGTCTGAAATCTGAAATGCTGGCTACTTGCTTTAGGTTAATTCCATACTAAAAATTAAGAAGTACAGTTTCCATTACTTTTTTTTAACTTAGTTACTATCCTTTAAAAAATTTAGATAATTGTTATAAAAAAAAACCAGAAACATTTATAGGTCCAGTTCTTTAATAAGTCTCAGAGAAATAATGTCACATTCATAGGACGAATATTAAGTTTTCTTAACTATGGAACTGATGAATTTTAATAAAGTCTAAGGAAATTCAGAATGGTCAAAAGAGGACCATAAGGGAAGTAAGAACCCTTTTCTTCTAACTTTAAAAAAATCCTCAGTATTTGCAATTCTTACCACAAATACTGTCTACACTAATGATATTGGTTTAGAGTCCTTCCTTTATACCAAGTGGTAGAATGTGAGTTTGTTTTTCACTGGCCCCTGACATTTACACAAGAAATGAATAATATGTAGGATAAGAGAATTTAGGAGGCCAGTTTTAGAGCCAAATGAAATTTGAGAATTTAGTATTACCAATTAATTGATAAAGACCTCACAATAGTTTATATTCATGAATGATCATTATGAGGATCAAATTAGATAACGTATGAAAACCATTAAGAGGCTTAAAATGTACAATGTTACAAGTAGTGATTTTTTTAACTCAAAAATGTAACAATAAAGTCCAAATATTGGTACCAAAATTGTATCTATGAGGTTTTAAGTACTTCAGAAATACTAAATAGATACGCTATCAGACTTCCTTCAATTCCATTTTGTTCAATTCCTATTTTGTGATACTGATGTGTAGCTTCACATTGTGTCACACTGAAATGTGACTTCTATTACAGTAGCTTGTATGTTTGTGGAGTACATAAATTTCAGAAAATCTTTGCATACTAAGGGACACAATTTCCAGAAATTTGTGAATGTATAACTATAAGAGTATTTAGGAATTGAAAATACAAGATTTCGCTTATGTGGTCAGCAACCTCATCTTTTTGACACACAACTGAGAAACAAAAAATAATCTAAAAGAGGGAGTGAGCTGCCCTGAGTTACCAGGACTGAGATCATAAAAGGTTTTCATTAAAATTCCTATTTGTACTCAGTGGGCACTTTTTGCTCCTGGAATTTTTCACTGGAAACCCATTACAATGCCAAGATATCTGGAAAATGAAAGTATGATTATCTATTTCCCCTAGCAGATTAGAAATAGGTAAAGCTCCACAACTTGAAAAAGGAATTTAAAAACCCATAGCATCTGGGACCATTTAATGTAGAGGCAAATGGTCTTACTAGCCGCATGGAATCAGTGTGTTAGACTTTATCTTAATAATAAATGTTCATAACAATGTCTTTGTTGCCTCATTGAGAGAACCTTTTAAACCACCTAGAGTTGGAATGGTGAGGGCACTGCTGACTCCTTCCACACAGGATGTTGACCACTTGCTCTGTGTGAAGCAAGGGGGAGGGAAATAGAGTTCTAATCCAGAGGAATAGTCATCAGACCAATTGAGGTGGCAGACAGATATGAAAACAAGTAATTTCTAGATATGCATGCATTGCCATAAATTGGAGACATCATACTGTAGGACAGCAGTCTTTCCCTCTTTAAGAAAATGATATTTTCATCAAAATCAAAACAGTAAAAATAGTTATTGATGCTACATGTTGTAAAACCTTAACTCCTACTTGATTATTTAGAATGACTTATTCCTCAAACATTTCTGTAGCCAGAGTTTTATCTTGTTTTCTCCCCCTAATAGTCAACTTGTCAGAAATATAATTTAAGTAATATTAATCAATTTAAAGTAACTAGAGATGGCCATTTTGTGAATTGGGCTAAAGTTGCAGTTCGAAGTCATTCTTATGCATCTCACAGTGACAGCACCAATGGTACTGAGCTAGTAAGAAGTGACTTCCACTAGTACTTCCTTTCTCTCTCTCTCTCTGGTATTTTTTAAAACCTATAAAAAAATCACCCAGGGGAGGATCATCCATCTTATTTCATTTAGGTCATGAAGTTACACACCATAGAAGGCAGTTTTCTCCTCTGTAAGCTACTACCAACTCTGATGTAATAAAAAGCTGTTACTACCCATCCGGTGGGATAAATTCCCTGACTCTTGCTTTAAGTAAGATAAAATAAAATTTTATAGACCTTCTTCATAAACCCACAATAAGTCATTATTATCTTTGTCGCATATAGCACAAGCCCAGAAAATAAGGATTACCTTAAGCTACAGTAATATTCAGGACTGACACTGAGCCAAAAGAACAGAGTTTGAATTTACCAGAGCATGGCTTTTCATTTGTTAATTAAAATAATACCAAATACATTAAAAGGATGTTTATTTTCTTGATGCCTTTTAGTCATTTTTTAAAATTTAAGTTTTTATTAAAAGAAATAGTCTTTTCCCTCCACTATAAATTAGCTGCCGTAGAAAGGATGGCATTATACTATGTTTATTACATGAGCATGTGACATAAAATAGAATTCCTTATTGAAACAGTTCCTGTCTTATGAGAAGTATCCTGCTTAACACACACATTTGCACCAAGGGCATCTGTAAAAAACTTCCATGGGGCAGTTCCTTGCTCCATGTTACTGCCAGGGATGCTTACCTTCATCCAAATAGCTCTTGAGAAGCTTTAAGTATGTTATTTTTTCATCCTCCTGGCTAGACTTTAAATTCCCTGATAACTAGACCAAATATTTTTTATTTTCTTCACAAATCAAGTACAGATCTGGGCACATTAGAGGTGCAGAATAAACCTCTTTAACCATAATGGTTGCATCTGCTTTCTTTAATTTCTGCCCCTTGGGTCAATATGATGGCAAGAACAAGACATAGAACTTCTTCAGGACATTTGCATCTTTAAAGCTCTTGTCTCAGAGGATATATTTTCTGCAAAGCTCAGTAAATTATAATTTTGCTCCTAATGCAGGTTCATCACTGGCCAAGCAACACATTTTTGAGAAACTTCAAATAAATAAATTATAGAGGCTTATAGAATATCAATATGTATATGTAAGCAAAGATTTATTCTATGATGTCAGCAATGATTATTTTACCCAAAATTGCTGTGTCTTTTGCTGTTATACTCCCTTTTGTTTTCATTTCCCTGGTGTTTATCACCACCTAAAATAATGTTTGATTCACTGATTTTTAATATCTATCTTCTGTCTGGTCCCACAAGAATATAAGGTGCAAGAGGGCTGAAATTTTTGTTTCTTTGTATCCTCAACACTGAGGAGAACCTGTAGTATATAATAGGCACTCAGTGAATATTTCCTGAGTGTATTACTAAGAGAAGCAGAGTGTACAAGTGAAAAGGGCAAGGGCCTGTAGGCTTAGCGTCTATCTAGTCCTGGTTCTGCCAATAAACAGCATTTATATTTTTAGGTCTCTTGTTTTCCAACCTATGCAGTATAAGAAATGAGGTATGTGAGTTACAGATGCATAAACCAAAAAGAATTTTTAAACACTACATTGAACACTACAGAGTACACTGAACCTAGAAAAATGTAAAAACAATCTTGTGTTGTCACATTTTCTAAAATTTTCTGTCATTTCATTTTTTGATTTATAATAGGCTAGGAAAAAAAAAACTTCCTTGGAGTAAGACAGACTTATGGGCCCTCCTTCTAGGACTGCTTCTCCCTTGCTGTGCATTTTGGTTGATTTACTCACCCTCCCCGGAGAAGAATGTCTTCTGTAAAATGGAGAGGAATAATCCACAATGTTGCTATAAAATATTTGAAAATATAAAACATGTTACAACTATCAATTATTACCATTACAGATCTATGGAAAGCCGGAGAATTGTTTTAGGTCTGGGTATTTTGAACCATTTATGGTGATGGACTAGTTGGTTTGCCGTTGGCCAGAAGTGTGTTCTCTATTCAGAGAATGGCTGCCTATGTCTCACATCACTCTGCACAGGGATGGAGCTCAGAAAATGCTAAACCATGGGGAAGAATACATCAGTTCAGCACTTGCTGTGAAGCAGGGGCTGCCAGAAAAAGAGCTAGGATGATGGGCGATGTGTGAGCACTATTGGCTAAAGCCCAGGCCACTTAGATCAGTTTTGGATCATCTATAAGAAATGTCAGTTGTTTCTGCAACTATTTAACTTTCTTCAGTGTATCCAAATGCTCTCATCTCTTTAGAAAAAATCTGTAGGAATGGGACCATTTGATGACTTTCTTTTAAATGGACTAAGCTTCAGGCTTCTCAAGAAGGGCAGTGTTAAGCACTATTTTTACTTCTACTTTATTCAGATAATCCATGCTTCCCACCCTTAATCAGTGAAGGTAAAATGAAAATAAAAATGAATTCATAGAAAATTGGTGATGAAAAGGTTCTCATTTTTGCCCAGAAGGGAAAGGGAAAAAGATTTCTAAGCTTAGCACTTTTTTCTTTCTTTCTTTTCTCTTTATTTCGTTCTGCTGCTCTAGCTCTTTGTCCCTGCATTAAGACAAATGAATATAAAGGACAAATCTATACCAAAAAAACTTCAGAAGATTTAAGCATAATAAATGTTAAATCTTTGGAATAAGGAAAATTGTATCCCTATAGAATGCTCTGCAGTATAGAATGTATTATGGGAAATGCAAAAAGTGGATGGAATGAGAAAAGTCACACTAAAGTCATTGTATCTGCAAAGTCTAAATCAGGAACAAAACTCTGATAATAAAAATTATCTTCATTAAAAGATTTAGAGATTTGTTACTAGACTGTGAAAATTCATGTTTTAATTGTTTCAGAAAGATTTCTAGAGCTATTTGTAATTATATAATGCATGTTCTTGAATTTTAAAAAGAGTGTGGGATCAATTCCTAATAATAATTCCCAGAACATAGAGTCACTCAGAAAATGTAAAAAAAAAAATTCTTTGGATATATATTTAAAATAATTTTAAATAGAGACTTATAAACAATAAGAGAACTAAAAGTCTTGTACATATACCAAAATATTTTCCTTAAATACACTTTATGACTAAGAAAATTACTCTTACAAAAACCAATTGAAATCTGGGCATTTAAGGAAATGTGAAATGTAACTTAAATATCTAAATGGAATAAAACAGCATTACGCTTTTACTACCTTCAGAGTCTAATGTGGGTAAGAATGTAGAGGAGAGAAGGGTTGACAGTCTACAGTTCTTCAGAACAATCAAAATCCATTAAGTTAAACTTATCACTTAGCAGTTAGCCTGTGCCAGGCCACCTCTGAGGGCTTACGGGGCAGGGGAAGGCGGGAATGCCTTATCACACTGAGGTTATATTCTAGTAGGGGCTAAACAAGAAGTATATGGAGTCAAACAAATATTTCAAATATGGGGAAACACAATGAAGAAAATAAGTAACAACAGAAATGAAACAAAATAACAGCTGGAAATGGGGTGACTGTGCATTATTGAGATTACATAAAGCTGTCTGTAGGCTACAATTTGTTCAAGGATCTAAATGAAGAATAGGCAAAAGCTATGCAGTACTACTTTGGAAAAGGCTAGAAAGGGTGGTTAGCAAGTCTTGGGATCAAAAATAGGAATGAGGAAAGTGTACTTCATGGGCAGAGTTGCTGAGATGGCAGAACTGAGAAGGGCGTGAAGAGATGGGAGCCGAAGTCAGAAGGTCTGGGTTGGATGGCAGAGATATCAATTGCTTTTCCTATTCACCCTCCTTTCTCTTTACAAACTGACTTTGTGTGGGGAGGTAATGTACTGGGCTAAAACAAACACTCATTCTTGTTGTGGTACAAAAGCCTTGTGACATTGTTCTGGTCAATGAGATGAAAACTACAGGGCGCACGGTCTTGAAATACAATTATTTTCCTAATTAAAAAGCACATTCAGTTGGCATGCAGTACTTTCATTCTTTGCTTTTGCTCTTTCCTGAAAGGAATACTGACATAGTGTCTGGAGATAAAGCAGCCATTTTGTAATGACAAGGACAGAAGCTGTATAATAAGGCCAGCAGAGAAAATTTGGTTTCATGACGACAGTTCAACAGTTGTATACTGCCAACATCTAGACTGCTTGTGATAGGAGAAAAAAATAAACTCTTATTTAATGGTAGTGAGTTTAAATCTTTTCTTGCTTGAGTGTTACAATGTGTAAGCCGTTATTCTGAATTGACAGTGTAAGTGGTGAGGGGCTAGACCACGTAGGGCCTGTTTTCTATGCTAAAGAGTCTTGCATTTTACTCTAATTGTAATGAGAAGTCAGTAAGAGTTTTAAGCAAAAGACGGACATAATGTAGTTTATTTTTGGAGAGTATTCTGGCTTCTGTGCCTAAATTAGCCTACAGGAAGGTATCATGGAAGCTGAGAGAACAGTCAGAAGGCTGTTGTTGCAAGAGATGATTTTCTTCCATTTGTTTTACTACAAATATTTTAGTATAGTTAAGCTTTCAAAAACTAGATACTCTTATAGTACTGTTCGGCAGCCTGTCGGACAAGTTTTATGCATGTAGGATGGAGGGGTTACTCTTTGAAGCAAATACTTCCAGGCCCTTGTCAGCAGTCCAGGGCATCTCTTGTTAGCTTGCAGATGTTTAAATGGAGAGGAGAGGTGATTAGTGGTTATGTACTCTTGTCTTCCTGCCTGTTCTGGCTTAATCTCATCACTGTAAATCTTCCTCCGCCTTGGCTTTTCTTCATCTGGTTTCCTTTTCTAGGGCCACTGAAACTTTAGCTGGAGCTGTCAGCCAAACTAATTGAAAGCCACTTGCCTTAAGAATCATCCTCATGAAAAACAGAGGACTAAGACCATTGATTGAATTGGGTTTCTTAACTGCCTTTGAACTGCTGCTAGCTTTGGAAGTAAAATAAGGATCAAGATAAAATGTTACCTCACCACTTATGATTAATAAATTGTTTTTTCATATATATCTAGGCCACAGAGGAAAATAAATATTTTCTTGAAATATGATCTTTATTTTAGTATATTATTAAGCAGAACAGAAGCAAAATTTTATTGGAACAATTTTTCACACATAAGTACCCACAAAGATGTGGTCACAAAGTATGGTGAATATTTAAAGTTTAAAAATTATTATAGTAAAAGACACCTTGCCATTAATCTCGGCAAAATACTCTGCCTCATTTTGAATACATCTATCTCATCATTCTTGCCACTTTTTGAAGTAGTTCTGAAGTCTCACTCAGCTATACAGAAGGATAAAGTTGAGGCTTTTATAGGTAAATGGATGCAACTTGAGACCATACTCATTAGTGAAATAAATCAGACTCACATGTGTAAATATCATATTATCTCCCTAGTGTAAAAAACAGAGTAAATAAGTTCCAAAATTTAGAATAGATATTGTGAAAGTGAAAGGGAAAGAAAGTGATCAAAAGGAAAGAACAACTGGGGTAGAGGAAAGGAGAAAAGAAAGAAGGACAAAGATATATATATATATATATATATATATATATATATTAGTAGTATAGTTATTTATTTTATATATATTTTATGTATATTATATGTATATATTATGTACATATTATATATATAAAATAGATAACTATTTTAGATTTTATAGATATATATTAAATAAATAACTATACTACTAATCTCTGTTCATCAAAAAGAACAGTTTGTACTTTCATTGTTCAATTGTTTGATAATTTTTTATGCCTATATTTTGTAATCTGAACAACTACTTTGAAGATAACAATACGCAATGTATTAACCAGTGTTAATGTCCTATTATTTTGTCTTGAAATTCTGCATCACCGTTTTTATTCTTTTTTGTTTTAAAATGAAAAAAATATTTTAAAAATAGAAAAAGTGAGTTGCACACACTTGTTATACACTGTATATATCCAATAAATAAGTAACTCCAAAAAGAGTTTATTTGAGTTATAGTTGAGAACTATATTCTTCACAGACATGAGCAGCCTTAAGTATTTGCTTCCAGACTTATGCCTTGTATCAAATAAGGAAGATACTATATCAAAATTTTACAAGTTTATTTATTCTGCTCACATTCACCTAATTTCATATATATTTTATTTCTATTTGTGTTTTTTCTCTTTATTTCTGAGAAAAAATATGTTGGTTCATGTAGTCAAATCTGAGAAGAGTAAGAGGATTTGAGCTTAAGCAAGATATTTAACTTTTCAGAATAAATGGAGTCATATGCTAAAAAATAAGGTAAATTTTAGTCAGAGTATTAACAAATTATTGTATACTAGATCCGAAGGAAGTTCTCCAAGTGCTGAGGCAATGATTCCAGATGGGATCTTCAACAAGATTGCACCATCTGTGCTGGGCTACTAAGGATGGTCCTTTAAAATGTCTGTATCTCAGTATGTGACTTTCAAACTGAATAGCCACATGAGATCATTGGCTACTGTACTGGACAGCATAGATTAAGACTGGGAGAATGTGGTTGAAGAAGCTAGATTTGGCAACTAGGAAATGGTGGTTGAAGGACATTCGATAGATGGTGTGCATTTTAGGGATCATTTAATTTAAGCAAGCAGAGTTTTTTTATTTTTTTATTTTTTTTGAGACAAGGTGTCACTATGTAGTTCGGGCTAGCCTTAAACTCACTATGTAGCCTAGGTTGGCGTCAAACTCATGGTAATCCTCTCACTTTAGCCTCCTGAGTGCTGGGATTGTAGGTGTGTGCCACCACACCTTGCTTCGACTGAGCAAAATTTAAATAATATTAAAGTATGTATAAAGCACTGTGTATCTGGAGGGTATTCAAAAGCAAGTAAAACTGTCCATCCACTTACAGATCTTACCATTCATTAGGAAAATCAGCTAAAACACAAGTGTATAAATCATTAATACTGGTATTGCAATACAGAGTCCATTTTATAGGGACCCAGGAGGAGAAATGAGTGCCAAACCATGGACGTGAGAAGGTTTTGTGAAAGAGCTAGGCATTGAACAATAGTAGTTGGATTTTGAGAGAATGAGAATAGTATTCCGCTGGGAAAAGGCGCAGGGTCAGAAAAGTGCAAGAGCAAACCAAAGGGGGCTTTCAGCTCTGAATTTCCCTACTATCTTACGATAGCAGTCCACCTTTTTTCCCTCATGTTTTCTCCCCAAATAAATCATTTTTTGTTATACAAAAAAAAAAAAAAAAAAAAGGAGCAAAGAAAGGAAAGGATACATATCAGGTATGTGTACTAGAAGAGTGTTATTGGGATACAGATGGCAGAAAAACTAGAACCGCACAAAACTTTGGCTTCTTATTCTGCAGACAATTAAATGAGCATTGGAACCTGTTATATCAGACCTGTGCTTTTGTCGGAGCACATATGGAAGGCAGGGATCCACTATTAGTGAGGTAACCTTGAAGTAGAAAGCATGCACAGTCGGTGACGCTTACTAGAGAGGAGGCCAAAGTAGAGACCAGGTTGGCTTCCTTTGTAAATTTGGAGAGTCATTGTAACAAAGGGGTGAGAACAGTGCAGCATTAGAGGCTGAAGAAGAGTTGCAAATATATGCAGGCATATTTGGATCAATAAAATGAGTCACTTCCTAATAATGAGAGATTCTATGAATGGAACAGAAAAGCTGCAAAATAGTGAGTAAGCCCTGGAGCGCCGCAGGATTTTGTTGTTGGAATGCTATAGAAAAAGCTGCAGTTGATTTCCAGGTTTGGAGATTTCAAGGATTGTTCAAAGCAGAGAAAGGAAGGACTAAAAATTGTTCTCTTTTAATTTTATCAAGAATATTAACCCCCCTCCCCCCAACCTGCCTAAATCCTATTATCTATTATTATTATCATTTATAACAAGAAAGGCTATTTCAATCCTTCTCAGCAACCAGACAGGAAGGACATAATTTTGAAATAAAAAAAACTCATTTCTGGTCAAAGTGATTTTGCCCCATACTGTCCCCCACCTGCCCCATGGTGTGAACTGTGAATCTTTGAGAACGTCAGTCTCCCTCTTTTCCTCTGCAGCCTGGCCAATACTATGTAGTGATATTTAAATTGCAATAATAATTCACATTTGTTTAATTCTGATAGGCAGCTAATGTAGTCCAGACACTAAAATAATTATTATGTCTTAAGTTTAGATTGGGAAAATCATTGCTGTAGAACCTGTATCACCTAAATACCCAGAAAATTGACAGAAGAGTTACAGAAATGAGTCGGTGGTCCAGGTATAGTATTCTGTAATAGTACAACAAACATTAGTTACTGGACTTCCAGAAATAGTAAAAAGAGAAACGTGAGCCACAAATAGTCATCATAAAGGGCAAAACTTTCCGTTTCTTTATTATCATAAATCACGAAGCTTCATTGATGCATATTTTATCACAGGACTCTTGCCATATGTGATCTAAAGTTTCCAAGCATATCCCCAGGGATCACGGTTACTGATACAGATAATCAAGAATTCCTTTTATTCTCCTCTCAACACTGCCACTGCTCAGATTGAAATTAGCATCTTTTACAATGAAATATCAGTTGCTGTCACAAACTGACATGACAGCTGGAAAGAGGGCCCTGTTTATCCAGTTATTCTTCGTGTCTTGAGTTCATTGTGGTTTATTAAGATGTGTACTGTTAATTCCTGAATGAAGAGACGTTGAATTTTTGCAGAGTGATTATCATTTGAATAGAGGCATCCAGAAGCCCTGTCTGAGGAGGGGTAAGAGTGATGAAGGTCAAGGATCAGAAATGTCGTTCTATTAAGCATATTCTTGAAACTTTATTCTCCCGTTTATTCTCTCAAAACATGTCTTCTAACACAGCTTTTTCACATTCTCATAATCTGAAACATTACTTCCCATTGCAGAACCACTGGAGAGAAACTTGACCACTGTGACTCCACATGTGTTGAGTAACTGCCATGTGACTCACACTGTGCTACGTATTTCTACAGGTTGTTTTATGACATCAGTCTTGTGACATAGGTAGTAGGATTACGTTTTAAAGGAAGATGCCATTTGAATAAAGTCACATAGCTTATACACAGATTTAGGCATTCTGAAGGTGCCGCATTTTTAACTACCACCATACCCTACCATCTTCTGAAAATATTTGCAGCCACCATTTATTGTGTTTCCAGCATGCTAACTAACGATGGCACAAAACGCCTTCAGACAATCAAATGTAAGACCTTTAGCATTAGCATTATTATACTTATTTTTCAAATGAACAAACTCATTCAGAAATTTAAGTGCAGGAGTATGATTTAAAACCAACATCTGTGGGCTCAATTTCTATCCAATGGTACAGTAGCTTAGCCTACGATTGGGAGTGCAATTCTCATATTCATAGAAAATAGGATGGCTTACAGCAGTGGTTCTTAACACATCATCCTGGCATTAGCAACATCTGTACTCAGATTGATGGCTGAGACAAATATTACACAGTGAGTTTGCATTTTACTTTTTGATTAAGGTGAAATTACTGACAATTTTTGGTGTACTCCTCTACTTTCATGCCTAGCACCACCAAACCAGAAGAATCACATGAACATGAAGATGCTGCTAACTGGTGAAGAAAAGTTTGTGAGTTATGTGAAAGACCAGAAGATGTTCATGAGTCTCCTTCATCTTCCTGGGCACACAAGAAAAACAAATTTCCCAGTCTAGCTTAAGGTCATGTGACAGGGGTCTGGCTAATGAGAGGCCTTTTAATTAACTATCAAACCTTCTGAAAAATCTTCTGCCATTTATGTCTTTGTTCCCCCCTGTTTGAGAGAATATTAAGTAGCATTCGTAAGGTAGAAGCAACCTGAGTTTCTGAATCACTGTTCAGAGGAAAAGCCCTCAGAAAGACCACCAGTGTGAAGCTGAACTATGATGTGAGCAGGAACTACACCACTGAAAGCTGGTGTTTTTGTTATAGCAACTAGCATTTATTACACTAATATATTGGCAGTTGTATCAGTCAGTGCTTACTAGAGAAACAGATTTAATGCAAGATATACAAATACATAAAAAATTTACAAGATTGGCTTACAATGGCCACCCAGAGTTGGGTGTGGAAGAATGTGAAAGGTTTGTCTTCAAGCTGGAGATCCGAAAGACCCAGTTGAAGGCGTGAACTCAGTGCAGTGTCCCATGTGAGTCCGTATCTGGAAGCTGAAAGATCTGCAATGGAAGGCTGAAGAGTCTGAGCTGGGACCCAGGAGATGATGTCCAAGGTGAAGGCAAAAAGGAGTGTCTCCAAAGAAACAGACAAGTCTTCCTTCTTCCTTTCCTCTTTATACCATTCAGGTGGCAAGCCGCCCTAGGGTGGGTGTTCTGTCTTCCATACCTCCCACCCTCAGAGAACTATGCTGATCCAATTTTGTTGGGCATTTCTTACTCAAGTTGACACAATCAGTTAACAATCGCAGCAGTTCATATGTCAGCCCTGTTCATGGTAATGGCCCTGAACTCTCCCTTGCACCTTTTCTGTTTCCAGTGTGTAATCGTTGGATCAAGAATGGAAGCTTGCTTGGATCCATTTGCATAATTACCTTGTCACATCAACTCAAAACCACAGAGTCTCCAGTCTTAGAACCAAGGAGATATTAGGTCTAATTAGAAAGTTACAAGTCCTGCTAGAAAGAAGAGAATGGAGGCTTGCAGCAATAATTTTATGACAGAAATTTGAATAAAAATGATGAAGAAAATAAAGCAGTAAAATGAGGTAAAAAACAGTCTTTATATACTTCTGAAAAGTATTGACTAAGAAACATAAAATTCAGTGTTCCCAAAACAGTACAGAGGTATTTTGGGAGGGAAAGGGGGAATATGGGAAAGAAGAATGTGTTATACTTCAATAACAGTGGAATGGGGTTCTTGGGGTCGAGGCTAAGGTTGGTCAACTATCATGTGATTGCTGGAAAAGACACTGAAACTTGATGGACTCCAAATAACATGCAGTGATTCTTTAGTGCTTCATCAATCTAAATACAGCACACAAATTACCTGATAAGCTTTATTGGTTGAAATGCCGCCTGTGCCTTAACTCTTTAGTCACTCATTTAAATCTTTAGCTCATGTGAATTTGAGAAGGTATCTACCAAATTATATTGTGGCAAGCTCCAGTGTGAGATAGATCAAAGTATCCAATGGTGATACTGTTACTGTCTTCTTTTATGTGTATATGGCACTTTAGGAATTTATATACTCTTTGGTCTCATGTGGGATGTTGCTGCATTTGTTCTTTTAATATTCATTTAGAGAGAGATGGCTTGAATAAATATACTCTGATTCTCAATGCAGAAGTAGGTGCTGAATCTGTAGATATCCATGAAAAAATAATTATCACTGTGCTGTGTGGGAATGAGTCTATAAAAAGCCCATGATAACAACAATAAAAAGGGCATACTTCTCTACACAGTGAAAACAGAATGGGGTCATTATGGAATTCATAGGAAATATTCCTTAAGAAGTCAAATTCCTAATGAACCAGGCGTGGTGGCGCACGCCTTTAACCCCAGCACTCAGGAGGTTGAGGTAGGAGGAGTGTTGTGAGTTTGAGGCCGGCTTGGGCTACAACATGAGTGCAAGGCCGGCCTGAACTACATAGTGTGACCCTATCTCAAAAAACCAGGGCTGGGAGTTTGGCTCAGCAGCTTAAGCGGCTGCCTGACAGGTGCGAGGTGGTGAGTTTGATTGCTGGTGCCACACACACACAAAAAAGTCAAATTCCTTTTAAATTAGTCTATTTCCTAAACATCTCATATCCATACATCACAACCTGGGAAGACAGTGACCCTCAGTCAGAGAATGATCATGCTGTAGATTTAATTTGTAAGTGTTTGAAACTGCGAACAGTGAGCATATTCCTCTAGTTTTCCCTGGAAAAGCACAAGTCTCTAGAGCCTAAAGCCACCTGCTCACTTTGGATTTGGGTTAGATTTGCTAGGAAGAGGCAGATGATGAAAGTCAAACAAGATTTTTAGCTAGTAGGGCACAAAGAACAGATTGGCCAAAATACCATTCAAATGCCTAGAATTCAGAGGTGCAGACTGGTTAGTTGTTCTGGTAATTCCAGTGTTTCCAACAGTCACAGAGAAAGTGACCACTGAAAAAGAGGAAACATTTCAATCCATTTGCAGTCTTCAATTTTAAAAGCACAGCACACAAGCAGTTTAAAAATACATTTATTTACTCCAGTACATCATAAAGCTACACTTAGATTCCAAGAAATTAAAAGAAAACACAGTTACAGTATTTGTAGTTTTAAAAAGCTGAACACATCCTCTTTTCCACACAATCCTGCTTTACTGGTCTCTCTCAACCCTCTTCTTTTGTTTTCTCTGTCTGCACTCTGGTTAAGTTTTCTTTCTATTTGCCTTCTACCTCTGCATCTCCTCCTCCCCAAAATGTGACAACGTGGGTTTCTGGTCTGTTAGTGTCTGTGTGGGTCACATAAGTCGCTAACAGACAGGAATGTGGACTCAAAATAGTCCCAGCCCTGTGCTGCACTGTGAAGTGTTGAGGCGTTCATGTGCCCCCATCATTTGGAGTGGAAAACTGTGCATTGAGGAGCACTGGTCTCTGCTTTGACTCAGTTGCAGGGAGAGAAAATGTCTGACAGCCATCACTGAGGACAGCAGCAGGAAGCTTCATGCTCTAGTATAATTCAGTATGAGGAGAACATCAAGGTCTTGAGGGTGAGGAAGGGAAATTTATAGCAAATTGTTTTTAAGTCTCATTCAGAAAGAGAACTTTTGAACTGTGTTTTGGAAGAAAGGATCAGAGATAGTTCAGAATAAATGTAGTTTCCTCAAGAAGTGGTATTGACATGAATAAGCTGGTGGCAGAAGCAATCCCTAAGAGTGGATGAGTAATGAAAATGATTTTTTTTGTTTCTTCTTTTTTTTTTTTGGCGAAGAATCCTACTTCCACTTAAAAACAGCAACTGAGACTTCAAATGTTCTAGTGGACCAAACAAATACACTATATAATCGTGGGTATAGATAGCTCTGAAAACATGAAATACAAGAGAAACTGAAATTTGCAAAGGCAATGTTCTTTATACCCAGGAGATACCGATTTTTACAATCATCACTTCCTCTTGAGTTCTTTAACTACCTAATACACTGGAGTGTGACAACTAATAGTATTTGGCCAAAATTACATTGTGAGTTTTCAGAAAACATTAGTAATATGTTCATCTAAAAAAGAATAGTTTTTGAAGTCTCTAAAATGCCACAGACAGAGTTTCTCCTTCTAACTTAAATAGAGAAAATTCCAGGACATCTTGGAGGTTGTTATGTAAAGAAAAAGGAGCCAAGTGATAATATATAATGTGGCTGCTCCAAGGAAAATTATTTCAAGTTTATTGACAGAACCTTATGTCCTTAAGTGACAGTTATTTACTTTGCACGTGCAATTCCTTTGAAATCATTCTCAAATTTTCTCTAGGCTCACAGAGATGCTTGACAGAAATGATATTTTTGTTGTGTTTTTGACAGTGGTAAACAGTTTAGGGTCTTTTGGATTTGAGTTATAACATCAACATTTGTTACTGTGGCAAAAACTTTTGTGGTTCCCTAGCCTTTCCCCATGAGTCTGTACCATTTGCGGACTGCAGGGAAAGAACAAGAAATCAACAAGAAGCAAGTCCCCCCTGTGAACCAGTGCCGTGAGCGGGCTGCCGCTGTGGGGAGACAGCCAGACCCCAGCCCCTTCTGTCATGCAGGCAGGGAAACAAGAAGTGCCAACCCCAACCCCCACCCTCCCATAAGCAACCTGCTGATCTGGAGAAACACAGGCTGCGACCATAGCTATTGAGGTGAAATGCAATTTGCTGCTTGTGGTGTTTGGTGTTTCACTGACTTTGCACATCTAGGGCGGTGGTCTGATCACCTATTCAGAGGATCACGGTATGCAGTGTGGCATCTATGGGGATCTCCTTCTGAAGGTGGTGGCCATTGTTAACCCCCTATTATCTTGTTTTGAAGTCCTTATCGTTTTCATTTTGTTGGGTAGGGTTTTGTTTTGTTTTGTTTGATTTGATTATATTTGATAGCATGGGCAGCTATTTCAAAGATAGTGAGATATATTATGGTAACCATTTTTTATTTATTGTTGTCTTGTTTTGAAGTCCTTTATTGCATTCATTGTTTTGTTTTTATTGGTTCTACTCTGTTCTGTTTTGTTTGATTTCTATGATGTCTGAAGGTATTTACAGCTGTTTTGAAGACAACAAGAGGCATTATGGTAACCGTTGTTGATTTCATATTGCTTTGAAGTTCTGTGTCACACTGGTTTGTTATGATGGGCTTTGTTCTATTTTGCTTGTTTTTAATTCTCTTTAAAATAAAATAAAATAAAATAAAAGAAAGAAAGAAAGAAAGAAAGTTTCACTGTGAGACACAATATTAAAAAATAAAAATAAAAACTTCTGGGGTTAACCTTTCCTCCCTTCTTTGGCTATCACTGGCCCTCTCAAACTAACAAGTTTATACAATTACAGAAGTGCTAAAAGGTAACAGAAAGTAAGAACAGGAATACCACCAAGGGACTATTGTGTTCTCTATACATGTGGCAGAATGTAAGCCAAGCACGGGTCTGGTAGGTCTGCCCACAGCAGTCCAGACTGACCTGCATGAAAGAGCTGTGGTAAGAGAAGAGGGGGAACAAGAGCAGTTTCCAGCTTGGTTATCTGGATTTGACTTATGAGACCTTCTTATCCATTGGAAAAATGAATTGCTAGATTCCAGGCTTACTTATACTCAATTCAAACACCAAAAACACTTCCCTAGTCAATTATAAATTCTTTTGAATAATTTACAATTTCACATAATCCTGATCTGTTTTGTCCTCTCAGTTAATGTAGATAATGATTACTGAATTGAACTATGCAATTAATCTCAGAGCTACCTACATTTCCTTTTTTGTCAAATTGTAAAGAGAAACATGTATATCAGACTTGTATTTTGTTTTAGTATTTTTGTGTTCCCTAAAAAAATTCTACTTACACTCATAAATAAAGAATACTTGTCAGAAGTTATGTTTTTCAGTTTTTTAAAAAACAATTGTTTCTGGGCTCCTTCCATAAATTGTTTATTGTTCAATATGGCTGTGACTTTTCAATGTAGTTACTTATTTTTGATGCCTTCAGTTTGGCTTAACTATTTCTTTTACCCAGACCAAATGTACAAAAAGTTTTCTTTTATCTCAAAGATGTAAGAGTTACCTTTGGAATCCTTCAAGGGATAGTAATGGTAAGTGAAGGTGGGTATAGGAAATTAGACAACTTGTTAAATTGAAGGGTGTCTATTATAATTAAAAAACTCTTGTAACAATGATGCATTTATTTTTCCTTCTGATAAAGTCATGACTTCGTAGTCATTCTATTTCTCAAATACCTTAGCCGATGACTTCCAAGTGTGCCATTACTAGGGTCAGCTACACCTCTCAGAATTATGCATGATGGTAGAGATGCTGCAGTAGTGGCTCTCACACACACTGTGCAAGCAAGCTTGGAGAGCCCATGGCCAAGATACTGGCAGTAGTATTTGTTTATATATTTTCTGACTGTCCTAGGATCTCTTTTTTTTTTCTTAAGTTTGGTGAATGCTAGACACAGTAGCATCTTTTCATGTTAATCCTAATACATTGTGCCCAGATTTTTTTGAATAGCCCATCAGATTCTTCATTTGTGGTATTCCATGTAGGACTGAAACTCTAGTTTTCTGGGCTAACATTCCATGTTCCAGACTTCTGAGAGCTGAGGAAATGTTTACAGTGATCCATTAAAGAGATACCTGCATTCTTGATTTATAGTATCTACCATTATGGAATAGATTGAGAACATTATTTTTATAAAGGTTTCCTTCTACAAAATCATGTAAAAACCTAGGGGGAGATCTGTGTGCTAATCTCTGTTCTTCATCATGAAGTCATATAAATGTTCTTTACGCTGCTATTTGGCTTGGTATAGTACCCTGATGAGTGAGTGTTATGGTAAAATGCTCAGCAAGCAACTAGTTCAGACCGGTGCTATAGTGGGTTGCAGCAGGCTGTAAGCATCCAGCACGAAGCTATTCATTAACAACAGATGATTCTTATTTCAGGAGGATGAATAAATGGCCTTTTCCTTGACTTTTCAAAACCCAAAGCCCAATGAAGCCTCCTGAGTTTTGGCAAGATAATCACCACACAAAGAGCTGCATAAAATGCATTTTCAGTCCTACGTTAAGTGCTGGGGCTTTGTCTTACAACTGCCTTTATGCTTTGCAAGAATGATAAACACAGAATTATGGACTTCCATAAACATTTAAGTGCATATAAGCACCAGGCAGCAATAACTTGAGAAAGCAAATGTTGAACTGTGTTTTAAGTCTTTTGCTGATTATTGTCTGGAATGGTGAGCATGATGCAGTGCTACTGAAAAATAAGAACTCACTAGAAGTAACTTGAAAAGTTGAAGTTATCCTCAGCTAAGTCATAGTTACAAACGGGTTGAATCCTCTGCTCTCTGGCAGAATAATTTTAAAGTTATAACAGTGGTTTTTATGAAATATCCGACAAGATAATCATAAAATAGAAGATAATCTAACAAGATAATCATAATCAGAAGAGAGAATAATCTCTAATGATATAATTATTTCAAAAAACTTAACTACTAGAATTTCCTGAAATTGTGGAAACGTAAGTTAATGATCTTAGTTCACACTGGTACTTTCTAGCCTTGGGGCCTGGATCCTCATTCCCTAATTTACAGACTATCATCTGAATTGTCATTACCCATCTTTTCTCTGCAGATACTTAAATAAATCCTTAAAACTCTTTTTTGTTCATTTACTTAAAGTGACTCATGGCAGTTTGCATTATTTGACGAGTGCAACATCATGGATAATAGGAAACATCAAATAATTTTTAAATCTTTAGAAGATCTTTTAAGCATTTGTATAAATAGTCATATGTCTCAAAGCCTGTAAGTTGTCAACATTTCAGATAAAATAGTGCATTCTTGATGAACAGGTGAGGTAGCATGTAGTAGTAATTATAAAACAGACTTTCTAAATTTGGACAAAGGTTCAAGTAGTAAGGCTACAATTACTGTGTGATCCTAGACAAATTACTTAACTTCTCTGTGACTCAGTTTGTTTAGTCACAAAATGGCGATGAGACCTATTTGTACTTCATGGAATTATTACCAGGAACAACTGGGATAGTGCTAGTGAAGGGTTTTCATAATGCTTCACATGTACTAAGGGGTTCTTATTCTGCATATGACACTGGTATGAATTCCTTTCCTGTTTATTATACTTCACTTATCCCAATGACTCTGTACAAGTGGGCCTGAGAAAGTAATAGATCAGATCTAGATTTTGTTTTTAAAATCACAAAATCACACAGAGTAGATTACAAGGTCAATAATAGCTCTCAGGACAAGTTTAGATACATCAAAGACTAGAAACTACCTTAGAGAACCTCTGATGCAGTTCTTCATCTGATGGTTGTGCTCCTATACCTGACCATGTAGTTCAAGAGTCCTTGGGAATGGCTTGTGAGAAGAGTTTGGAAAGTTTCAAAGATATTGAATGAAAGAGTAGCACTGGAGTGCCTTGGGCTGTTGTGTATGTGAAATCCTGGAGAGACCTTAGAAGACCAGAAGGCTGATAGAAATCCTGCCAGAAAGACAAGGCTTGGGAAGTTTCTTCTGGAAAGAAGGACTGCACTGGTTGTCAGAGTCCAGATGATGAGTGTTATGGCTTGACAAAAAGTTTGTCTGCATTTTGCTCAGGTCCAGAGATTTTGCCTGAGACTGATTAAGGGTGGTGGACTATTTAAACTGGGAGAAAAAATTTCAAGACAGTCAAATGTTGAGGTAGTGGCATGGCTATTGTTGTAGGCTTTTAGCCACATCTATGTTGAGAATCAAAAGCACAGAGCCCAGCAGAATGATTTAAAATTCAGTGAGTTTGTCCAGAAAGGAAGTTCCAGTCAAGCTGTGGACTGCAAAGATAGAGCTGAAGAAATCTCAGTTGCTGAGAAAGAACAGGAAAATAGAAGAGATGACCTGAGGGCATCACAAGAAGCAGCAAGTCTCCACTTTTTACAGCCTAAAAACTGCAAAAGTGAAAGACTTTACTTTAAGGAGAAAGCCGCAGAGCACCATGTTCCAGGATGGTGTCAGTCACACTACATTCCAGAATGGTGGCAGAGGCAGCACCAGATTCCAAAATGGTGGTGGTATCACCAGGTTCCAGAATGGCAGCAGCATAGGGAATTTGTTCCTCAGAATCAGGTTCAGAGTGTTCAGTGATTTAGCCACTTGACCCCTACAACCAATAGAGGGGAAAGCCTGGCTAGTGCTCCAGCTGGCAGCAGACCTTAGTATCATCCATGTGGTACCAGTTTTAGGTACCTTGGAGAATGCACGAACTATGGGGTTAAGGCATCTTCTACCCCGATTTCAGAAAGCCTGGGAGGTCTGGCAGTGTGCCCCTGAGAGGGCAGTATGTGAAGCTGTGTAGTGGAAGCTAAAGGTGCAGCGGAGACCCCAGAAGTTTGGAAAAGTCTGGAACAAGGATCATCTAAGGAAGACTGCAAAGAGGGAACAGAGCAGGCCCAAAAGAGAAGCCATGAGAGCTATAACCACCAGAAGTGCCATTGGGGTGGAGTCATGCAAGCCTTTTGGAGCTCACAATTTACCACAGATTGCTTTGGGTGTTCCAAATGGAACTGTAGGATTTAATATTTGCCCTGCTGGATTTTGGATTTGCTTTGGTCTCATTTCTTTGTATTTCCCATTTGTAACTTTTGGAATAGAAATGTTTAGCTTGTGCTATTGTATATTGGAAGCATTTAAGTCTTTTCATTTGTACAGAGGCTCACAGCTGAGTTGGCCTTACATCTCAGAGAAAACTTTGGACTTGGACTTTTCAGCAATGCTGAAACTGTTAGGACTTTGGCAACTCTTGGAGATGGACTAAATGCCTTTTGCATAAAGGATGTGCATGAGTCTTTGGGGGACCAGAGGCAGAATGTTTCATTTGTGTCTGGATGTCCCCCCAAAGTCTCATGTAGTCATGGGATCAGGCTTCTAGAATTTGTGATTGACTCACGGTCCAATGCTGGGATTTTGGGTGTGAGTGCTATACCCATCCTAGGATAGGTAACCTACATACAATATAAGGGACAGAAAGAGTCTTCTCTCATGCTCCTTCATTTTTCTCCTATTGCTTTGGTTGTTTTCTACCATCATGAACTGTTGCTCCTTTGCCATACCATCCTACCTTGGAACTAGCTGATTATGAACTGAAACCTCCACACATTGCAAGCTAAATAAATCTTTCCTTCCTTAATTTTGAGTGTCAGGTATTTTGTCTCAGCAATGAGAAAAAAGTAACCAAGACAGAATTCCACAGCCCAATCACATACATGTCCCCTTTGATGGCTGCTAACTCACTACTCTCTACAGAGGCAGAACACAGTGTAGGACAATTCATCATTTGGAAGCTCATCATTATGCTGGAATAAAATATGCTTTCCTGAAATTTCCATTCCATGACCTGGTTCAGGTTTTCAAGGCAATGCAGAAGACATTTATTTTCAGTTTTATCTGAAGATAATATAGATTACTTGAAGTAGTCTTTTCTATATTAGGTCTGCCCTGTGAAGACCTTCAACTGTTTCTCTTCTGAAAGTTATGTCATAGAACCCTCCCTGGGTCAGTAGCTGCTTTCCACAACACACAAGACACAGAGAACATGATGAGTGGTATGTCTAGACCAAGACGGAACTGAGTCAGATTTCTCATCTCTGGAAACAGCTGGCATTCAATGGCCTGACTATGCATCTCAGCTCTTGCCCTCCCCACTAGGTGATTTTAGGTGTCTTCCAGCCTTCACATGGTTTGTTTTCATCACTAGCATGTGTTTCATGTTGTATTTCTTCTTGTTAGATCCATGCTTTTTAAAAACATGCTTGTTTGATCCAATTGCTTCATGTATTATCTACCCACTCTGGTTTCATTGAATCTATAACTATGATTGGCATACATAATGTACACACTTCAAAGCAAAATGTAATACATGATAAATACATTTAGAGGCCCAAAGCAAAGTATCCAAAACTGATAAAACTAGATTAACCAGGACTTCACTGATCTACTGAAAACTATTTATTGCAAAATGACTATGTACAATTTTGGTCTCGAGAGATATAAAGATGAACAAAAGAGTTTCCATCACTGACCTTCTGTAACTTAGAGTCAAATGGACCATCAATTATTTGACTTTTTGGAAACTGTTGTTTAAAGTTTTTTAGGCTTTGTTAATACACAGACATAATCATAAAAATCTTCTGATTATTTAATTTGTTTCCCAAAGGAGAGAAAATTAGGAGGGAATGATCTGATCTTAATGAAGATATCTTGACTTCCCCAAGGTTTTGTCTAATCTGTTTTACAAATTATCTGTACTGTGGCTAGTAAAACTATGAGAATTAATTATATTATGATTTGGATAATCAAAATTATGTTATGATTTGAAAAATTAATTATATTATGATTTTAAAAATGGATACCTTATCCTTAAATTGAAAGTAAATGCTTTAATATGCAATGTATGAAGGTTAAAATTCACTGTAAGGTAAAGGCTATCAATTAGGGTTAATTTTAACCACTAGTTGACATTTTTGATCACTGGAGAGATTTTTTGGTTGTTTCGAGTGGCAGTGTATTATTAGCATCTAGTGTGTAGGAGCCAGGGATGCTATAAATACTCTATAATACATAGGGCATTCCTTTTCCCAAACAAAAAATTAGTTGGACAGAATGTCAGTAGTGACAATGAAGCTGAGAAACTTGCTGAAGGGAGACAGTGTAATTTGAGTGGTTGATTATAGAACCCCAAGAGAGTCCTAGGTTTGAAACATGCATGCAGTAACCACTTGACTCTGAACCTTAATTCTGCATCTGAGAAATGGTCATGTTAACAATACTGAGAGAAATGGATAAATGAGGCTACGTATGGCAAACAGTGAACACAGGGTGTGGTGCAGAAATAAAGATTAAGTGATAGTTATTTTGATTGCTCTATTAGCTTTCTTTATGCATTTTAATTGACATGAATGAAATATATAGATGTATATAAGGTAATGTATAGCACTCTGTAACATGAAAAAATATGCTTTCCCATGTATAAAGGAAAAAAAAGCAATTTATCTCTCAATGTTAGCCAGCCCCATGAGTGGCAAAATATCCTCTGTGCTCGGCTGCCTAAAATATTCCACTGAGATGCTGAACTGCCAAATGGATTAATTTTTTAATGACTACTCAAGGATTTTACTTTCAAATATGAGTACGCTTCGTATTTTTAGACTGAAAGAAATATTCCTTATATTATGGAGATGAACGTGTGGGATAAGGGTGAAGGTAGCCAGGACTATAACTCTTCAAAACAATAATGGCAACAGACATGTACTTTGAAGATTGCTACATAATATTTGTTTTAATTATAATTTGATACCAATGATAACAGAAAAATGTTCTTTATACTCTATTTATAAGATGAATGCCCTTGGGTGTTCTTGCCAGTTTATACCTTGAATAGACATAAACTTTGATTCTTATTTAATATCCCCAAAAAGCTTACAGGACCCACGCTGTCGACCTCAGCACCTGCTTTCAGTGATGTAATGATGATGCCTTTCTAACTTTGTATTCTAAGTGAGGTTTCTGATGCAAGGAGTCAAGAAAATTGAGAAAGAGACACATTGAAAATTGTACTGCTTCTTGGTTTAGAAATGCAGATATAATGAAATGGACTGTGAATATTTTTGTCCCTCATTCATACACTGAAAATCTAACCCCCCAATGTGATAACATTAAGAGGAACAACCTTACGGAGATTGTTGTATCATTAGAGTGAAGCCCTCATGAATAGGATTTTAGTGCTCTTAGTACCTAGAGAGGCCTTCTGCCTTCTTTCAGTAAATGTAATGATAAGATAGCAGTCTGCAACCCAAAAGGAGGACCTTACCATAACCCAGTGTACTTGCATCTGATCTCAGACTTCTAGTCTCCAGGTCTGTGCAAAATAAATTTCTGTTGTTCATTAGTCATTTAGTCTAAGGTGTTTTCTTAGTCACTCAGTCTATGGTGTTCCAAAAAGGATAACATGTAAAGGAACACAGTAACCTGTGAGGGCTGGGCACAAAGATGCCTAGCAGGTAGTTGGTCTCTCACGATCTTTCTGTAGGCCTTAAATAGGGCTAGGCAGGTAATACTGCTGATGCAACACATCTACTGAAAATATTTGCAAAGAGAAAAGGTCTTCTTAGATGCAAAGAGTGAATTTTCATTTCTATCTGTTTTATAAGTGTTAAATAATTTTGCAAATTAAAAGACAAATTTGGTGATCTTTGAAAATCTAAATGAAATTCCTTTAGTCAAGTTTTCCTTAAATTGCTAACTGAAATTATGTCTGTTGTTTTAAGAATAAATTTTGGTGAGCTCATCTGTTATTCATAATATTTACAATGTGACTTCTTATTGGACTTTATAAGGGGCTCAAAGATATTGTATCAAATGAAAGAAAGTGATAATATGATCTAAAATGTACACTACTTCAGGAAAATATTCAGTATTGATATCTTATAAATATATCTAAAATATTTATTTAGGTGCACACTTAAATGTTTACCTGGTAAACTATAAGCTGCTATTTAATAAGCCACATTTTAAATTATTGGTGGAAAAAAGAAAGCAAAGTTTGGCTCTGTCTGAAGATACCGAGAGAACAAAACAGCCGCACTGCACTCTTTCTATGCTGTTTTGACCACAACTTTAACTGTAATCCTAGTAAACAACTCTCTCTGGGAACAAGGGCTAATTGAATCTCCCTGCTAATTCTATTCTGCCTTTCTCTTGACTACTAGCTCCCAATTATGCCAACACATTATACTATGTGGTGTTCTTTGGGAAAACACTTAAGGTTACCTTGTTCATTCAACTAAGGTCAGACTTTTACAAAAAAGCTAATGATTCACCTATAGACATTTAGTTCTAAAAAGTACTTGTTTTTTCATTTTGAGGGGAAGGTTAACATAACTTATTTTTATTATAAATCATATATAGGAACAGATAAGCACAAGTGTATTTGCTGCAAGTAATCCTAATATTAAGTGTTAAGGGTTAAGTTTCTGTGCTACTGCCAGATGTGAAAAATACAAGAGTTGCAGTTGTTGGTTGAACTTGACCATTTGGCGAAATAAGCTTCTGTGGCCACCAAGTGTAGCCATTTACCATGGAATGAAATGATCATTTTACTAATTACCTTTTAATTAGTCATTACACTAGATTTACTAATAATCAGTCTAATTGGGACTCAGCATTTAAAGTGCAAATTTATTTGTGTGACAACTCAATTCATAAATAAAAACATTGGCAGTACCATTATTAAGAAAACTTACTATGTAATTTGAAAAATTTATATTTGTATAAATGAATTCAGCAACTGGGTAAAAGTAAAATAAAAAGAGAAGTCTTTAAATTATTTTCTACTTTCTTACTTCCCTCATATCCAAATCAGGATATTGCCTATAATAATTATTATTGACTACAAGCATGTTTTCCCAGTTTAAAGAAATAATATAAAGTATCGACCTTAATTTGACCTTAAATATAGCAAATTTATTTAACTTGAGATTCCACTGAGTTAGTTCTATTTTTCTTCTAAAACTACATCTAACTAAAAAGATTCTGGACAGCAAAAGAAACACTCAACAAAGTGAAAAGGCAGTTACAGACTGGAAAATAAGATTTCTAAACCATATATCAGATAAGGGGTTAACATTCAAGATTTTTAAAGAACTCAAACAACAGTAAAAATCATAAAGCTGATTTATAAAAAAGTAACCGACTTGAACAGGTATTTTTTCCAAGGACATTTAAAATAGCCAGCAAGTGGTGAGGCTGTGAGGAAAAAGGAACCATTCTCCACTGCTGGTGGGAGTGTAAACTGGTACAACCACTATGGAGATGAGTATTAGGATTCCTCAAAAACTAAAACTAGAAGTCCCATGTGAGCCCACTATTCCCCTGCTAGGTATCTTCTTGAAAGAGTTAAAAGCATAACACCAAATTATGTATGTGTAGCTATGTTTATAGCAGCATAATTTATAATAGCTAAATCTTGGAAACAGCACATATCTCCCTCAAAGGATGAATGGATAAAGAAAATGTGGTATTCATGTACAATGAAATACTACTCTGTAATAAAGAAGGATAAATTCAAATCATTTGTAGGAAAGTGGATGCACCTCAAGACCGCAATCTTAAGTGAAGTAAATCAGGGAGGGGAAGGGAATGACAAGAAAAGAATTGAGTGTGTTATGTATAGGTTCAAATTCCCTATGATAAATGTGATCAATATGTATGAAAAATATGTACTAATGAAAGGCATTTAGTTAAAAAATAGCAGCAAGCTATAAAAAGGTGCTCAACATCACTAATCATTAAGGAAATGCAAATCAAAACCATCATGTTATTTGCCACTTGTTAAGATAGCTTTTATGCAAAAGACAAGCAATAAAACTTGGTGTTGGTGAGAATGCAGAGAAAAGGGAACTTTTTTGCATTGTTGGTAGGAATGTAAAGTGGTGCAGTCATTGTGCAAAACAGTATGGATCCTAAAGAAATTAAACACAACTACCATATGGCCCTGCAATCTTTCTTCTATGTGTATCCTAGGGCGATGAAATCACTACCTTTTAAAAATATCTGTACACTCGTGTTCACTGGAGCACTATTTTCAACAGTCAAGATATGGAAACAAACTAAGTGTAGTGCACTGGCTGACAGAATAAAGAAACAATAGATGAATATATATATATATATATCCATTCTGTGGTATATTATTCAGCTCTCACAAAGGAGAAGATTCTGATATCTACTGTAACATGTGTAGACCTAGAGATCACAAATGCAATAAACCAGACACAGAAAGGAAAGTATGTTATGATCTCACTTATATGTGGACTCTAAACAAAACAAAATAACAATGACTACAATGAGATGGGGTAGGGGGCATTAAATATAGAAACAGAAAATAAAATAGGGGTTGCCAGGGTCAGGTTGCAGATTGGGGTGGGGGTGAGAGATATAGTTCAAAGAATACAAATATGTAAGGTAAGTGGAAGATGAAGACTGCAGTTAATAGTAATATTTGTGTTAAGGATTTTTGTTCAGTAAGTAGATTATAGCTGCTTTTGTCAAGAAGGAAAGTGGATAACTGAAATGACGAATATGTCCATTTTTCCACTATCATAGCCATTTTACTCTATGTAATAGCTCTTAAAATATCATGTTATATACCATAAATGTATTTTTTAATAATTAGAATTTTTGAAAAATCAAATTAACACAAATTAGCAATATGCTATAAATAACATTCTATCAAGAGCTTTAAAGAAGTAGCCAGGAACTCTAAAGAAATGTCTCTCCCATACAAGATATCTCCTATCTTATGAGGTAAATGGCATTAGAATAATCTCCAAACTTTTGATTAGATTGTCAAATGTTTCTATAAATAGCAAAAATATGCCCTTTCATGAATCCAGTGCATGTTTTTGACATTTGCACTTCTGCGTGGTATTTTACATGATCAGCATGTACTGCCTTGGAAGAAGAAATGAGAAGTATTGTTAAAACTTTAGGTATTTTTAAAAAGTCACAGTTTATAGCTTCCTTACTCTTATTATTTAGTTATGCGTTTCCACACCAAATGTTCTCTATTTTATGATCTCTTAAACTTAAAAAAATTTGCATCTACCTTGAGGTGAATTGGACCATTTGCATTTCGCATTGCATTTCAGTAACGCTTTGAATTGAATGTTCATTCTCAGGGTTCTAAAATTAAGTTAATCCTTGTGTAACTAGGAACGTTTTTAACCAGACCCTCTTGGTTAGCAAAAGATGGGCAGACTATTCTGAAAAACTATGTAGCAAATCATGAATAGCAATTAAATGAGAAAAGACTAAATTTCTCTCTAAAATGGATTGTTGCCATAACTTAACGTGGCACTATGATTTTCTATTTTTAATTGCTTAGAATGCATATTGTAAAGTAGAATTTTCTCTTCTGAGAGCTACATAGTTCCCAAGTTTTGTACAATTTATGCTTTTTAACACATCAGTAAGTAGTTTGTTTTTGTGATCCTTTTTATTTGTGATGGATAAAAGCAACTAAAGGTTAGTGAAGATACTCTCATACCGCTTAGAGAGACAAGATGACTGTCTTGGAGAAACTAAGTATTTCTCTTTATGAAAATGTATGACCTTGTCTTAATTTATTATGCTTTCTTTATAACAATGCATTTTATTCCCTGAATAATTATACTTAACACTGACACTTAAAGATGTTTCTTTTTTAATTCAAATAGTTAGAACTTTGCCCCATATTCCATGTCAGTATCAGGATTCAGAGAGAGTTTGAACCTAATGAATACACAGTTCTTCATTTCACCCTCCCTAGACACCACAGGCTTCATGCTTTCTATAGTCCCTTGCTCATGTCTTCTTTCGCAGTAGTTATTTCAGAAGAAATGGGATACAGTGCTATCTTTTAGCAAATGACAAGTCACAGTGTACTGCCTGTGATGACTGTAGCTGTTCAGTTGCTGCAAATCATCTTTAACATTTAAAATACATTTTCTTTTGTGTCTAAATCAGTATGATAATGCAGGCACTATTTCTTCAATTAAATGTGAAGAATGAATCATTTTAGACAATTTGTTTCACAATAGAAAATAAGTAAACATCAAAAATGGAATATTTACTACTTAATCCTTTTATGTCTGTGAAGAAAGTATTAAAGCATAAAAATTGGTGAGATTTTGATTGAGTTGCACTGAGGGTTACACCTAATATCTATTAATCAATATGAGAATTATCTAATGCCTTTTTACTATCTTTTCATACACAGTTTCAGAAGATGAAAATTTTTGTCCATCTCTGGAGTAGAACATTGAAAGGAAAAAAATGACAGCAGTGTATCTTAGCCCTTCAGTGTTCTTAGGATATTTTTTTTTCCCTCTTTTTTGAAACTAATTGGAATTTTCCAAAGTGCAGTCAAAGTAAAAAATAAATAAATAAATAAAAGAGAGAGAATATAAAAATGATGAATATTACTTTTCTATCTCCCCCTTGCTCTTGTTTTTGCTACTTTGCACTCCTGATTGCAGCACCACCTGATCAGAATGAACAATTAACTGTCTAATTATTCCAGTCACACCAGCCCACAATGAAATCTTTATTCCATGTTTACAGCAATCTTTGGCAGAGGCTGTCTTGCTGTTTCTAAACTAAGAAGGACTGCCCTTTGGCTCTTCTCGGCATCAGCTGCCTTGGTTTCAGCTTGGGATGCCAATAATCAGACTTCCTTTTCTTCCAAAGTGGACATTTTTTTTTTAGGGTGAAAAGACCTATTCTAGTAATCCTCCCATATATTCTGGCTGATTTATGTTCTAGCCACTGCAGCTCTTCCTTCCGTATCTCTTTACATTTTTCCTTTCTTCATAGACTGCCACCAGGCAAAACCCCATTTTAAGTCCAACATAGTAAAAAATGCTTGAGCAAACAGTGCCCACTACTATGAGGGAAAGAAAAATGCAACTATTGGTTTATGGGTAGAGGAAAGTCAAGGAAATCCCTCTCGCTCTTCTAAACTGCTATTTTTGTAGCTCAAAAGGCATTCAGTAACTTCTTCGCCGAGGGAAAACATATCCACTTTTCAGTGGCTCTGTTGATGACTTCCAACTATTTACTTCTAAACTTGCCAACAGCTGCAGTCTTTGAGATGCTTCAGAACTTGGGGAAATGTATCAGGGTCTGAGAGGCTGAGATCGCTCATATATGGCTGAGTCTCTCTGAGGTAAGGAACTTCTGCACTATAATATTCAGAAAAGGAGAGGACTCACTCCCAGACAAAGGTCAGGAGAAGACAGTACTTTCACCTATTGCAGGTGTGAAAATCACCTTAGTTGCCATCTTGGGACAACCTGACGGTGTCTTCTTCCTGAATCTGAGAGCAGAGAACAATCTATGTCAGGTCCCTTGTCATAAGCTGCACAATTGATTTTTCCAGAAAAACTTGCACTGCTTTCCAAAGACGATAGCATCTTACTTTCCATTCCAGTATCCAAGCTCTTTGTGACAATTCCCCTAACAACCCTTCAATCTCTCTTCTCAACTCCCAGCACTTACTACAGTTACATTGCCTTTCCGGTGAGAACTGGGTCATAAAATTTTACTGAGGAGAAAGGTAGAAAGGAGTGTTTCAGTAGTATAAACACTGATTAAATTCCTGGGCAACTCTCCCCAAATGAAAGATAATTTTGCTACAAGTATGCACAAGAATGTCAAGAATGCTAAGTCATTTTTATGTTTGTACTTTCCTTTTCCATTTTAATTTTACACTGCCACACGGCACACATGCTAAACTGTATCTCCTTAACCTGCAGTGTAGCAAACTTTTCACAAAACACTAAAATTGCATATTTTATAGTTTGTCATTCCCAGGATGCTCAAAGTATTTTGGGGGTAGCACGGGGTGAGGAGGTAGATATAAAATCAGATCATCTCATACCAAAAGGCCTATTAGAAGACATGGCTACTTGTGCTTTGGGAAATAGGGAAAATGGGAGGCACTGAGAAGAAAGGTCACACCAAAGTCAGTGGTCAGAGCCTAAGTAGACTCTAACAGCTTGTCTTCAACTTATAATACTTCCCTTTTGCTCTTTATTTGTCTCACTTTTTCTCTGGCAGGAAGGGATGTGGCCAGTGTGGAGGCTGGACCTCATCTCCTGCACGCAGTTTAACTCTGCCACACTGTTTCCCCACACTCTTGCCCTGATTTCTGCTTCATCAGCTGGCCAAGCCTGTGCCCTGGAGGAGATCTGACCAGGGGTCAAGCTAAAAAGAGGCAACCGCAGGTGTCCTTCTGGCTTCCATCAGTGTGGGCACTGAAGCCTGCCCCTGCCCGGGAGCAGGCCCTATGCATCTGCGAGGGTCACACTAGCTAAGGAAAAGACTTTCCCAGGTTCTGTGAATCAGGAGAGGGAAAGCTGGGTCAAGTGTGGGGTTCAGGATGGTTATCCCCCCCACCCCGCCCCGTTGTCCCACCAGAGCAGGCTGGGGAAGGTGAAAGGGTAGAAACCGACCTATAAGCAGGGGTGCAAACAGGTTATAGTTGCACATTTGTTGTTTTCCTCATTCTTAGGTAAAACCAATTCCTTAGCTCTGTTCTTGACGACACCGCAGCTATGAAGGGGTTAATTTCCTTTGGTGGAGGCACATCAGACACTGGAGGACGTCATTTGTAACAGAGGCGATAGAGACTCAGTTTCCAGGCGATTATAACGCTCAGATACAGTGCCAAAATCCTTCCTGCCATTTGTGCCAATATCAAGAGCAGCAGTAACACTATGAACTCCGAATGTGCCTAGCGGCCGACCCCCTGGTTCTCTGGCGCCAGCCTCTCTTTCTCTATTCCTGGGCTCAGCAGGTAGAGAGAAGGAAGAGGTGACCCTGGAGCTGCCTCCAGTTGGCCTCCAGGTTCTAGCCGCGCCCTTCAAATGGATGGCTTGGCACAAGTTCTTCCTTCAATCTAAATCAAGCCCATAGTCTCTCCTACTGCTAAGAACAAGTTGGGACTCCGCGGCAGGGTTTTCTTTGCAAATCTGAAACTTTAAGCCGATCTGACCCTCCTCTGCACCCACCCGCCCCCAGCTCTACACAAACATAACCACCAACACGCAAAGCCTAAACAACTCGCGCGCAATTCAGAGCTTTTCCTCCGAGTGTTAGAGCCCGGAGACAAGAAATGCGGGGAGTGGATGATGTCCGGCAGGTGGCGGGGCTCGAGTCACCATCGCATTCTCCTCCCACGGCCAGAGCTCCAGCAAGCGCGCAACGCGGGGGTGTAGACGCGAAATCAGCCCTGAAAGTGCCTGCGTCTTCAGAGCCTTAGTCTCTGGCCCGCTGGCTGAGCGCATCCCTAAACCCGGGACTCAGCACTCTCTCCCCTCGGCAGTCGGAGGGAGGCGCCGCCGCCTGCAAGGCAAGCTAGGGCACAACCCGGACCAAGCATCCCGCAAGCCGCGCTCTGGATCCCCGATCACCAAGCTCAGGCGTGCACCCCGGCTCCCGTCGTGTTGCGCCTCAGCTTTCCTGCTCTCAGAGAGCAGCTCCTTCAGCTCAGGCAGACCCTTCGAGCCTTCTTCGCCACAAAGTCCGAGGAAGTAGAACTCAGGGCGGCCCGCAGGGTCTCCAGGACAGCGGGGAGTTCAGAAAACCGCGCGGCGCTGAGCCGGACAGCGCGCGGCTCCCGGGGCCGCTTCCCCCAGCTGCCGCGCGCTCCTAGCGCCTCCAGCCCGGGGACAGACGCGCGGCCCGACCCGAGCCCTCCTTTTTACCTGGCACAGCCGGCGACTCTCCCGAGACGTTCAGACTCCTCTGGGGGCGAGCGTCCAGCTCACATCGCTGCCTCCCCTACCCGGCGGCCGCTGTCCCGCTGGGTCGCTTCGTCCCCGCGGGCGGCGCCGCCCCGCCCCCCACCCCCCTTGCCCCTCCGTTAAAAGTGTCACAGCTTTTCTGCCTTCGGATGTTTCGCAAAGTCTCCACGCGGTCTCCAGGAGTTGGGGGTGGGGTGGGGGGCAGAGCCGGGTGCGCCAACCCCGCCGATGCTCTGGGCCACGCTCTGGCGGTCCCCAGGGCGCCTCCGGGGGGTGAGAAAATCCTGTTGGCGGTCACCGTTCCCGGAGCGCGGTGCGCCGTCCGCTTCCCCTCCCTCGCGCCTTCCCCAGCCCGAGTGGCTGCCGACTGCCTGTGCCGCGGGTCTTCATTCTTCTGCTCATGAATATTCTGACAGAGGCTAATGCTGTGGAAGTAAATTGAATTAGCCAATTGGTGCCAGGAATGTGCGCTTCTTCCTTTTGAGGAGCTGTCTGGAACCTCACCAGAGGAAAGCAATTAATGTCCGGTTGGCACCCTGTGGTTTAGACCAGCGAGGAGCAAAATGGGTTAAGTATTTAAATGCAGTTTAAATACCACATTTAAATGTTTAAACTCCTCTATTGGCTGAGAGAGTAGGAAATGCTAACGCAGAAGGGATAAAGGGAGGTGGGTAGGCAAGGGGGGCTTGAACACCTAAACTTTCTCCTGAAGTTTAAGTGGCTTGTTTTGCATAGACTTTTGGATTCTGGAAAAGCAATGGATAAAGAGAACAGAAAAGGCAGATGATGAGTACGAACACAGGTTTAACCTTGACCTTGAAGATACAGAGGACTCCTAATTTCGAGGAGGGTTGGGGAGAGATGGCAGAGGGAGAGAAAACTTCACTCATTGATTTTTAAAGAATTTTTATGAGTGGTCAGATTTTTTCTTTGATTCTCAAAACCATAGAATTTTTAAGTCTTTAGGTTACATAGGGTTGGCAAAGATACAACAAGGGTCAGAAGTTTCAGAGGAGGAAGCTGAGACCCCTCTGCTTCCAGATGATGAAATCATCCAAATCACACAGTGACTATCATAGGGCCAGTCTACAAGGCAATGCTAGTACTATAGTTTTGGAGTCAAATAAACAAGACCCACAAGAAAGACCACTTTCTCTTGTTCTGATTCCCACACTAGAATGCCAAGTTATTACTTACAGACTGGCCTTAGTGGGTGAGCGGCTGGGAGCCATTGGGTGCTCCTTCATCTATATCTCTCTTTACAATTTAACAGTGAGGCGCTTTTCTATAAAGTTATTTTTCTTAAACTGATAGGTGACTAAATGATCTACTTGTGTTTTGTGGCCACATGATCTGTCTATAAACAACTGATAAAACTAGATATGTACGTACTGGTAAAGTTTCCACGAGTTATCCTAGAAATCAATGTCCTTGTTAAGGCAATTGTACCATATCGAATAAAGTTTTCAGGAGGCCTAAAATCAGGATAGTTAGTTATAACAGTAATTATTAATATTAGAGCAGCTAATGTTTATTAAGAACTTACATGACATACATGTACTGCAAGAGTCATCTCATTTAATTTAAATACTCTATTCAATGTGTACTATTATTTCTCTGTTTCAGTAGATGAGGCAGGTGAGGCTGAAAAAGTTTGCCAGTGTCCCCAAATCCGATAATTTATAAGTGGTGGAGATGA